>WWET01003590.1:42922-55763 GCA_011038615.1 Limnodynastes dumerilii
ATATATATATATATGTATGTATGTATGTATGTATGTATGTATGTATGTATGTATGTATGTATGTATGTATGTGTGTGTGTGTGTGTGTGTGTATGAATGTATATAAATATTGGTTTAAACATATATAAAATGGTTTAAACTTGGATGCACAGCTGCACCCCCAGTGGTTTGACCATGCCCCCAGTGAGTTGACCACGCCCCTTTTGCGGCATGCCGGCACTTTGCTTGCGGCGGCACAATCATACCTACTGCATACCAAGATGGGATATGTCTGAATGTTATTTGACCACACACCCCTTTTGCACCGTGCCACCATTTCATGCCAGCACAATCATACCTACTGCATACCAAGCGGTACTGGTCAAACAAAAGATTACATGACTGTGACAGCACACTGGGTAGAGGAATCACCTTCAGCAGCAGCAGTCGTTTACCACCAGGTCCTTCACAGACAGGCTACTCTTTGCATCACCGGTTTCATTAAGAAGCATACCGGTGTCAATATTTTGGATAAAAAAACGTGATGTCTTGGCCAACTGGCTGACTCCACTACAACTGTCCACAAACTTTGTGGTTTCAGATAGCGGAAGTAACATTTTACATGCATTGCAAATTGGCAAATTTGACCATATACTATGTTCTGTGCACACAATCAACCTGGTGGTGCAGTATTTCTTAAAAAATGACAGATCTGTGCAGGAGATGCTTTCAGTGGCACGTAATTGGCCATTTCCAACATTCAGCTACCACCTGCCTTTGCATGACCTTTAAGAAAAGTTACATTTGCCATCACACCTACTGAAGCAAGAGGTAGTAACTAGGTAGAATTCCAAACTATATATGCTGCAGCGACTGGAGGAACAACAGCAAGTTATTAATACGTACACCTCAAGCCATGACATAGGGAGAGAGGGATGTTAGCTTACTGCAGCACACTGGAGAATAATCTCTGTGTTATGTAAGATACTAAAACCTTTTGAAATGGCAACCTATGAAGTCAGTTCTGATTCTTCCAGCATCAATCAGGTCACCCCCTTAATTAAGCTGATGGAGACGAAGCTGGAGATTCTGAAGGAGGAGATTATGGTTAGCGAATCGGGCAAGTATGTTGGACTTGTCAATCAAGTTCTGAATTGTCTTCGGCAGGACACTAGGGTTAGCAATATCTTGTAAAATGATCACTATATTTTGGCAACCATGCTTGATCCTAGGTTTAAGTGTTATGGGGTAGATCCAGACCTAAGTGCTTGATACGTTTCATCTTGTAGCGTATTTACACTAGCGTACATTCTAGGCACTCCCCTCGCATGTACGTACTTTGGTCGTTTTACGCTTCCCAAACCCTACCTTGCCTTTTCACAGCATAAGTACTTACGTACGTATAGGCCTCACGGATCCAACTGCCTAAGTACGCCCATACTGTACGATTTAAATGCCTCACCCCACCACTGAAGCATAGTTACAGGTGTCGTATGGTTGGCACGCCCCTTCGTGCATATTTACGCTGTTGTAACTGTGACGTACGCTCTGAATTATCTGGCGTAACATCTGCCGCGTGCAATCACAGTAAATACTAAAGTGCAATTTTACATCAGCGGCTAGCGTAAAATCGCTCGCGTATGTAAGTCTGGATCTGGCCCAATGTCAGGTAATTATTTCCCGATGACAGATCTTAGGAAATGTAAAGATCTACTTGTGAGCAACTCGTCAGATCACGTTGCATATAACACTTCTCCTCCTTCAGCTTCTCCAGGAACTTCTACTGCCAGGAAACATCTGTCATTTTCAAACACAAGTATTGGTGATGGAGAGTCAACACAGCACACCACAATCAGAGATTATAATATCTGGCCGTGCTTAAAAGACATGGCCACCTTTACTAACAACACTACCATGAGTCAATCAGATAATGTAAGCATCAATAGAATGATGGAATGATTACATGCATGATCATTTCCAAATTGGTACCTCATCAAGTTCATTTCAATACTAGGAGGAAAAAAGTTAGGGTGGACACCCTTATACAAATTAGCAATACGCTGCTTAAGCTGCCCACCCTCCAGTGTATACTCAAAGAGTATTTAGCACAGCCGGGAACCTGGTGAGCGATAGGCAATGATAGCTAAGCCCAAAAACATTGAGAAGTTGATGTTTAATAAAGTGAACTACTCATCATGTTTTGATGAACATACTAGCCCCCAAGGGCTATTAGACAGTGTCATGGCTGATTCTAGTGGGGATGAGCTAATATTGTGCAATGATGATATCAACAAAAGTGATGAAGATAGTGGAGAGGAGGATGGCAACTCAAACCTTGAGGATATTTAGCCCTGTTAACCAGAATTCCATCTCTGTGCCAAAAAGACTGCTTTTCTCTCTCCTTTCTTTACCGCCTTATTTCTGTTCTAAAATACAAACATTGTAAACTTAGGTGGGAGCCAGAATGAACCAAGCACTTTGGCTACAGCAGTATACCTATCTGACACCGAGGTGCTTGGTATGTCAAACAGTACATGTCCAACATACAGGTGGAGGGAGGGCTCAAGGACATGAAATTGCACAGAGAGTGCAATACCAGGCTTGCTGTTGAGCTGGTGGAAATACTCTTAGACTCGTACTCAATCTGCAATCCCTTGTCATGGCTTGACTGCTGCTACGTGAATCTTGACTTGAGTTCACCAGTTTCATATAAGTGGGTGTTCAGTACACCTCTGTGTACTCCATCAAGAATGTGCTATGCCTCCTTAAAATAACTGCTACACTATGTGTGCCCGAATTTCATCTCCATGTCAAAAAGACCGCTTATCTCTTTTTTCTTTACCACCCAAATTTCTCTTCTAAAAAAAAAAAATTGTAAACTTAGGTTGGAGCCTGAACGAACCAAGCACTTTGGCCACAGCAATATACCTGTCTGGTGCCGAGGTGGTTGGTTTGCAAACAGTTTGTGCTATTTTATGTCCCTCCTTTATGTCGGACATAGAGTGTAATACCTAGCTTGCCGTTGTGCTGGTGGAACTACTCTTAGAAAATGACTATGCTGCGTGTGCCCAAATTCCATCTCCATGCCAAAAAGATCACTTCTCTCTCTCTTTTCTTTACCGCCTTAATTTCAGTTAAAATTCTGTGGTAGCACCTCAATTTTTGGGACAGCCAGGTCCTTCATTAAGCACAATTCTGTAAGTGCCCGGCTGGACAGTGCGGCTCAAACGGTCAGAAACAGACTGCATGAGGGTGGTATGAGGGCCCGACGTCCACAGGTGGGGGTTGGACTTACAGCCCAACACCGTGCAGGATGTTTGGCATTTGCCAGAGAACACCAAGATTGGCAAATTCGCCACTGGCACCCTGTGCTCTTCACAGATTAAAGCAGGTTCACACTGAGCACATGTGACAGAGTCTGGAGATGCCATGCCATGTTCTGCTGCCTGCAACATCCTTGAGCATGATCAGTTTGGCAGTAGGTCAGTAATAGTGTGGGGTGGCATTTCTTTGGGGGGCCGCACAGCCCTCCATGTGCTCGCCAGTGGTAGCCTGACTATCCTGACTATGACTAGCCTGTGCCATTAGGTACCAAGATGAGATCCTCAGACCCCTTGTGAGACCATATGCTGGTGCGGTTGGCCCTGGGTTCCTCCTAATACAAGATAATGCTAGACCTCATGTGGCTGGAGTGTGTCAGCAGTTCCTGCAAGACGAAGGCATTGATGCTATGGACTGGCCCGCCCGTTCACCAGACCTGAATCCAATTGAGCACATCTGTCTCGCTCCATCCACCAACGCCACGTTCCACCACTGACTGTCCAGGAGTTGGCGGATGCTTTAGTCCATTTCTGGGAGGAGATCCCTCAGGAGACCATCCGCCACCTCATCAGGAGCATGCCCAGGCGCTGTAGGGGAGGTCATACAGGCACGTGGAGGCTACACACACTACTGAGCCTCATTTTGACTTGTTTTGAGGACATTAAATCAAAGGTGGATTAGCCTGTAGTGTGTTTTTCCACTTTAATTTTGAGTGTGACTCCAAATCCAGACCTCCATGGGTTAATAAATTTGATTTCCATTGATAATTTTTGTGTGATTTTGTTGTCAGCACATTCAACTATGTAAAGAACAAAGTATTTAATAAGAATATTTCATTCATTCAGATCTAGGATGTGTTATTTTAGTGTTCCCTTTATTTTTTTGAGCAGTGTATATATATATATATATATATATATATAGACATCGTAGAAAGTATGTCACTCCCAGACTTGAAGTAAATTTTAAATGCTTTTATTTTTCCGACGTTTCAGAGGTCAGACTACCTCTATCATCAGGGACAAAACCAACAATAACCACACTAACACACAGTGAACATATAAATACCTTAAAAAACTCACCCATTGGATCCTGCATAGCGGGAATCACCTGCGAATGCCGTCTTGGTGATCATGAATGCATCGGCATAACGCTCACCTCATCGTCATATCCGGGCGCCAGCAAACAAGACGTTGTCCTGGAAACCCCAGGATACAATGATTCCGTGTTCTAGGCCGGCCCCGTAGGCGGAGTTATGCGTGTGTTTACATGTCAACCAGGAACGGACTCCACATGGTGAGAACTCACTAAGTCAGATCATATAAAACAAAGTGAAGAATTTAAAAACAGGAGTTTATCCAAAAGACCATTACTGTTACATAATCCATGATGCACAAAAATTTAAATTAGTTATATCCAAACAACATACATAATGAGAGTTATCCTAAAAAAAGGATAGAACAATTTAAAGGCTTGAAAAAGTTGAAAACATTGGAAACATCAATTTTATGAAGCCTCTATCCAGAACTACCATCCAATCTTAATACTCACAAGGAGCATACAACATAATCCCCAATTAATCAAATAAAGCAATGTAAGGGCAGGTAATCATTAAGTCCTTTGGGGCGTACAGTCTCTAGTCTATGTATCCAACGAGACTCCAACCTTAGCAATGCCAAGTCTCGATCTCCACCTCGGATAGAAGGGGGGATATGATCAATGAGTTTGAATTTTAATTCAACGAGTGAATGTTTGAATCGCAGGAAATGGTTAGCCACCGGTTGATCTGCAGTACCTGTGGAGAGGGCATTTCTGATGGCAGCTCTGTGTAGAGCGAATCTTTCTCGGAATGACCTCCTGGTCTTCCCGATATAACTTAGACCACACGGACATCGCAACATATAAATAATAAATTTTGTGGTGCATGACATCACATGTTTGATATTATAAATCTTGCCAGATCTTGGATGAGAAAATGTTCGGCCTGGCTCCATGTATCCACAGGTGGTGCAGCCGAGGCAGCGATAGCAACCTGGTGGTCTGTGGAGAAAATTAGGGGGTGGTTTTTGTAACTTAGAGATGTCGGTTTTAACCAACAGGTCACGGATATTTCTACCCCGTAGGTAACATGGTCTTATTCTTTGAGAATTTAACGATGGTAAAGATGTATCAGTTTTGATGATGGGCCACAGGGCTCTAGTAGCCTGGTTCACAAAGCAACTTGCCCGATTGAAATGTGTTACCCAGGTCAGGGTGTCACCTTGGGTATCCTTGGTTCTTGATGTCAATAATTGTTCCCTGGGTATATCAGATGCTTTTTTACGGGCCTCATCTAGTAATCCTGAGTCATAACCCCTTACCAAAAATTTATTATACATTTCCTCCAATTGTAAGTCTCTGGTTGCTAGGTCATTATTTACCCGACAAACTCTAATAAATTGAGACAGTGGTAGGCCCTTTTTTGAAGACTGAGGGTGATGACATATATATATATATATATACACACATACATACATACATACATACATACATACATACATACATACATACATACATACATACACACACACACGTTGGAATTTGCAATCGTAAGAGACCAAAGTAGAAGCAGCTTCTGATTAGTGTGAAGTGCAACATTAGCATTGTTTTCAATATTTGCAACATAAATTTAGAGTTACTAAATAAGCAATATTCCTCTATTAAAGAGAGTTTATTTAGAGTTAAGATTAGTTAGGACTGTTCACCAGAGAAGCCTTGTAAGTGGCGAAGAGCTGATCACGTATCTGCAGATATTTGTAACTAATTCTCTGATTTTTATTTTAAAGATAGAAGTTCATGATTAGTAACTGAGTAATGGCTAGAGTGCCAGGCCATGTCTTGTTTTTTGTACAAATTCCCCTTGCCTTGTGCACTGATCATATATATTACTTTATAAACTGATTTTGTAGCTGCCTCCATTTTGGAGACACACACACACACACACACACACACACACACACACACACACACACACACACACACACACGTACGTTGGAATTTGCAATAGTAAGAGACCAAAGTAGAAGCAGCTTCTGATTAGTGTGAAGTGCAACATTAGCATTGTTTTCAATATTTGCAACATAAATTTAGAGTTATTTAATAAGCAATATTACTCTATTAAAGAAAGTTTTTGCTTAATGCTACCCACATTACTTTATCTCCTTTTCATATGAAAGTTTAAACACACATTACCATCTCAGACCTGGCTGAGACAAATGGGAGTTAGATTTGGGTCCTATTGATAACAAAGACTGGGTATTTCTGGACTGGGATATTTCTGGCCTGTGTTAACAGTACTACCTCAGTCAGATTTCAGCATATTCACCTGTATGTGGTGTGCACCAATATTCACACCAACTAAACTGTTAAAGATGGGGAAGATGTCTAATGCCAAATGGCAGATTCGCTTTGATAGAGGGAACATTCATGTACTTGCTCTAATAACGTACTGGGCTCCTGAAGGAAGGTGTGGGGCTGTGTAGACAAAGCATTGAGAATGACCTCTTCACTTTGGGCCTGATCCAGACTTCTGCCGATCTGCGCATGCGCCAGGCAGATATTGGCGGGCGTAGATAGGGAAACCCATTCCTTAGGATCTGGCGTCCCTAACTGTTGCATAGTTACGGCGAGGGGGGCGTTCCTCGCCGTAACTACGCAACAGTTAGGCAAGGAAGGCGGGGGAAGTAAGCTAATGAGGGTGGGAAGGCTGGTTAGGACACTTATGCTCCTGTAGCCGGCGTATTTACACACTGTTACGCTAGCTGAAGTTAGGGTAGGCTTCAGCCGGCGTAAGTGTTTATTTATGCCGGCCACAGGGGGAGTGCATGCCGATACACTGTGCGTTAGTATGCACAGCACATCAGGGGAACTCTGGATCAGGCCCTTTGTCCTTAAACGTGCCAAGGACGTGCTTGGCCCAAGTTTTTTCATCTATGTATTTGTGATTCCAAATTTATATATTTTGAGTGGGTTGTATCACTTACATACTTTTGGCTCTCTTTCCTTAAATGCAGTGCATTATAGTAGCTGGGAGGATATGGCTGACAAAACATCCAATACATTTGCAAGGATAGGAATTTAATTTAAGGTTTGAATTCAAAATAAGAAAAAAAATGTCCCACAGCATATAAATAAATGGCATAGAGAAAAAGTATATAAAGCAATCCATGTTTAACCACTATCAGTTAAAGATTATATTTTGGATCTTCATTATAAATTATCATGGGAAAAACGGAGACTGGGCTTTGGTTCATTAAACCAGCTATGCGCTCCTTGGGCCAGATTTAGTTGCAGGTTTGGAAAAGTGGAGATGTTGCCTATAGCAACCAATCTGACGTTAGCTGACATTCTATGTCATTATTATGTAAAAAGAAAGTGAGAACTAGAATCTGATTGGTTGCTATAGGCAACATCTCTACTTTTCCAAACTTGCAGCTTAGTAAATCTGGTCCCTTGAGTATTCATGCTGACATTTATAGTCTAAAACACATTGATGAATTGGTGAAACCATTTGTTGCAAAGTGTACTATAACATATCTTATTTGACAAAACAAATAAAAGTCTCAAAGAGGAAAAGATTTACACTTTGTAAAAACTATGTTGCATTGCTAATGGAATGGGTGCAATAATTTAGGCTGGAACTATCAGGTGATGCCAATTGTGCAGGTAAAGCCTTAGGTGATTTAATAACATGAATATTTAGCCCCATAAAACACATTTTTACCTTATGGTGGTTTAAAACACAAAAACAGAAAAGAAAGAATAATCATGAAACAATTATCTTGGGTCAGGAAGAAAAACAATTGTGTCTCTATGTGCAAGTGCAGAATACATTCATTTGATGAAGACAGTATAAAATACCAAAACAAGAAACAAAGGACCATTTACATTAATTAATTCACACAAACCATGTACGTATTATATTCAAGAACCAAGGACCAGATCCAGACCGCCACATACTTTCCATATGTGTGGAGGTCTGTCCGTCCATATGAGAGGGTAGTAAATGCCCAGTCACTCCCTTCTCTTGTTTGTAAATAGTGCGACTTCACTGCCATAAGGCAGCCTTAAGTCACGCTTGTGGAACACTGATCTGCGCATAAGTACAATTTACATGCTTCCTCCCGCCTATTACTACGGATTTTCTATCATATGAAACGAAGTTCCGTACGATAGAAGTTAAGTGTGTAAAGTGCACACAACATCCTTCACTAAAAATACTCCACTAACGCGTGTTTAAGTGGGGTGCTTAGATCCGGTCCAATGTGCTTAATACTACCGGCAAAAAAAGTCCCCAATACCATCAAAATCAAAAGGACACTTTCATTCTATGTAACATAGATCAACATAGTTATAATGTCGTATAACAGTACTAATAAAGCTTTTTTCATCTGGAATATCACCATCCAATTACATAAAATGGGAATACAATTTACAAATAGCTGGTTTAGAAAAATAAAACATTTATGTACATCTCAGTTATGACAAATTACTTAATAAATTACCCAGCCTATTTAACTTATTCTTTATGCAATATAAAATACACACTGTAAATCTTTCGGTGCAGTTACTTCCAAAGCATTAAACTGTTTGTGATCCATCAAAATATGATTAGTTCTAGTTATTAATATTCCAATTGATTTTGTTTTGAGTTGTTAAAATTCTGAGAAACAGACAAACAAATAAATGGATTTAAAAGGATCAACTGTGCTACTCCGTGCCACTATACTGCTGTGTGTTATTGCTACTGCATAATGTTTAGTTTAAAAGAGAGCATGCATAAATCAGATTCAATTGCTTCAATATCCATGACTTCATTCTACTTTTCTGCATGCCGTTCACTATCTAGTCCGTATGTCTGGGGGACGGAGTTGGCGTTCTCCTTCTGCCAGAAAGATCTGCATTGCTCTGTAAAGCATATGCACCCCAAGACTCCGTCGACGTGTTGGTGTCCAATATTGTGCCTGTCCATAGTATACTCCCTTCTTTTGATTAGATAGCTTTTTTAAACCTGTTAAAAAATAGAATGAAAACACACCAATGTTAGAAAATTAATATAAAATTTTTTTAGATTTAAGTCAACTCTCCAAACTTTTTCTCTTAACTCTGTATTGATCTATTTGAGAGCCACTATTCAGTTTGATTCAGTGCAAAATCATGGTGAAAAAAAAAAAAATAAAAAAAAAATAAATAAGAATACCTCCATAAACTCTCTCTTTCAAATACATCAATCAAGGCAAGTAAAATAAACAAACATGTCATTTTTATTCAGGTTAAAGATAAATTGAGTGGAAACAGCACTATTACAAAATGGAGAAATGTAGTGGAGATCGCAGGCTAATAAAGGTGGTGATATACCTTTAAAAACAAACTGGAATATATAAATAAAGCCATGCTCACCATCTACATAAGCATAAAAAGTGAGTGGTATAAATAAAAATTGTACTTTAATAAATAAAATGTGTGTAAACATGTGAATTGGTGATATAATAAAAGTAAACATATAATGGAATAAATATCCAAAATGCCACAAATACAAATATAAGTAAATATGTATATAAAATCTGAATTATTGTAAAAAGCCTTTTGTAGAATCAATGCCAAAACATAAAAGGTCTTTTAACAGTAGTTCACAGATGCTTGCTTAAACGCACTGGTATCCACATCAGAATTGTGATTTATAATAATGAGGCATAATTAGACTTGTTGGAAGGTCTTTATAAAAAGTTCAATGATATAGCACTGAAGTTATGATAGGGAGTCCACAAATGATTGATAGAACCCCGGACAACCCACAGGGAAAACCACAAGGGCAGGTGTCCGAACAGTGAGCGGCTTAGCTGCCGCTGATCTGGAATATAATGGAATGTAAATGTCATGGACAGAAGGTGCTATGTAACATAATGGTTACAAACCGTAGATAACACTTGGGAAGCCAAGTGTAGATGGAATAAAGTGTGGCAGTAGGATAGTTATGAAACAACAGAATGGCCTCCTGGAAGGCGTTTCACCCTTTTTCTACTTTTAATTTTACTGTTTCTGTGCTTGACAAAGTCCTAGGAAAAAGATGAAACGCGTCTCAGGAGGCAATTCTGTTTGATACAACCATCCTACTGCCACAGTATACATTTCCTTCACAGATGAGACCATTTTAATGCTTGAGTCTGCACCATTATATGAACGGCACTTCACGTGGGGACACCCACAGTGTACATATTAGAGTCATCCGTGTTGCTTTAAACTGGTCTTCAGATACCCTCTTCCCACTTCTAATTGTGAATGGACAAATCAAACAGTGACTGCTATTAACAAGTGGAGCTATGAGTATCATCATTTTAATTTATTCATCTACATGGTTTTCCAAGTGTTATCTACAGTTTGTAACCATCAATTTACATAGCACCGTGTCCACGAAATTTACACTCCATTATACTCCATGACAGCAGTGACTGAGCCATTGTTTGAACACCTACCCTGGCCATGTGCCAGGAAGTGGTTTTCCCTGTGAGTTGTCCGGGGTTCTAGCGATCATTTGTGGACTCCCTATCATAACTCCACCACTTTACCACTGACCCTTTTAAAGACATTCCAACAAGTCTAATTAATTCCTTATTAATATATCTCACAACTCTGAACAATAGTTTACTTGTTGCTTGTTTGAATGCACTGGCATAGACCTTTATGTTTTACTATTGATTTTACAAGAGTCTTTATACAATTCAGATTTTATATACATATTTCCTTATATGTGTACTTTTGTTATATTATTAGTTCTCATGGATACAGATTTTATTTATTTAACTTACAACTTACAGATATTAAGCTATTTAGACATTATGTGAAAGCCATAGAAGAAGGTTTTATAAATAATTTACCGGTATAAGATATTCATCATTTGCAAAACACTTTTTTTTTTTTTTAGAAAGAGAAAATGACAAAATGATACTAATACATCTACAGATGCATCAAAAGTGGTTCACTACAAATGGCCTTTACATTACAATATGCAACAGTGCCTATTGTACAAGAGCAAAGGAATCTAAGTCTTAGCATGAAACACTTTTAACCAGGAAGCTGTTACTCTAAGCAATTTATTATTAGTAGCTATTAAAAAATGCTTGAAAATATGTTAAATATAAAAACTTTTACCAATGGCATCCACCATGCAGGCTTCTCTTGTATATGCCTCTGAAGGGATGGTGTTTTGAAAACAGTGAAGAGAAAGCACACCCTGACCATTTTTCCAGATATCCATAATTTGCTGTAACTTAGGACATGGCTACCAAAAAAACCAAAAAAACAATTAAACTATATCTAAATTAAATAAAAATGTAAAAATGATAACCAACAAAACAAACTGCATAATTGTTGTTAAGTTGAGTTCACTGTGACTTTATTGGAACAAACATGACATTTATTTAAAAGTAAACTATAATACATTTTCATTTATTAGACTTTCATAGAAAAGCATACACAAATAAATTCTTTGATTTAACATTGCATTATGATTTTTTTCAAAGACAACTCATTCCATAAAAAAAGCAAATGTACTAGATTTTAGGAATCCTGTTTCTTTAGAGAAGGAGAAATTTGTAGTTGAATCTTGCAGAATGGAGATACTTTAAAAAAAAGTGTGGAAGTGGAAAAACTTAAAGTTCAATAATAACAACAGACATTTGTGTAAGAAAGGTTAGGAAAAACACAAAATAAGAAGCCAGTATAGTTTTCAAAATATATAGCAAGTTTAAAAAAATAAAGAAATAAAAGAAATTGAATTTAGGAAATATAAGCAAACTTGGATTTGTTACATAGAAAATACATGACTGAATTTTGCAATTCAGAAGGAGGTTTTGTGAAAAGGATTACAAGGAGGAAAAAAATGGTGCACTTAGTACAGAAAAGTAAAATTACATAAAGTAAGAATAAACTCAGAGTGGGTGTCTTATCAAGGGATACAGGGATATGCAAGTCATATTATTTAGTTGTATTTAGCATTCACAACAGAAATCAAGGGGAAAGGGAAGCAGTTGTGTTGCAAGAACATTGACACAAAGGAGGTAGTTGCAAGAAAATTCTCTAAAAAGTTTTTAACAGAACTCTTAACTTAAAAGTGTACAAATCAATGACTTTAGATGAGATACATTGAAGGATGTATAAAAAATAAAAAGTTTGAAAACTTAGAAATCTATTTTTACAAAATATTGTGGGAAGGTGGAAGGTACTGTGAATGAGACCTTAAAACTTAATTTAAAAATAGAATCAATCTATATCATTCACCAGGATAAATAAATTTGTAAATAAATAACTAGGTAAAATGAAATGATGCACCAATAAATAAATAAATAAAAGTAAATCTAAATAACAGAGATAATAAACCAACAAAAAAATTGCACTAGGAGGTAGGAAGGTGCTATACATGGATGAATGGGTCAGAAATTAATGTCCATATGCAATCACCCAGAGAAATGCATACAATAATATAAATATAAGAAATAAAAATAAAATA
>WWET01003590.1:60087-93382 GCA_011038615.1 Limnodynastes dumerilii
AGACTCGGACCTACTGGGTGACCTACAGATACTCCCTGATCTATCGGCGGCGACCCTTAATCGCAGAAGAGAGCTTCGGCCTATCACCACCGCCCTCAGTGCTCATGGCATTCCTTATAGGTGGGACTTCCTGTTAAACTCTTGGTGCGACACTCCAACAACCTTCATACTATTTCTTCTGTAGAGGAAGGCCTGCTGCTTCTCTCCACATGGAATGTCCCGGTTCAAGTTCCCAATTCTGGTCGTCCATCTTCGATTTGGCCAGACTGGACTCGAGTTGAAGAGACTCAGTAGTAGGTTCAGTGAACTTTTTCACGTATTGAGTTATGTTTCTTTTTTTGTGAACCCTTTGTCATTAGCTATTGTGATTGAGGGTAAAAGTGTTCTAAGGTTTAGATCGCCCATAGCTACTGAGTTCTTTGAGTTGCTAGATAAACCTAGTTAAGCCCCTGGCTGAAATGGGTTTAATAGTTTAAAAAGTTAATTATTCTGGTTGAATACAAGTTACTTAGTGGTATATTCATCACTTGTCTAAGTTTGACATTGAATGCTACCCCATACGTCCCAGGGGTGTCCTCCTTGCGAGGGAACCCACCCCCACGATGGCAGTGGTGTCACACGACCCTTTGTGGCACCCACCTCACCCCGATATACTGGGCTTGTTTGGTTTTTGTCTCCTTTGTATTTCCCTAATTTTTCTTTCCCCCGATATTTTTTCCCCTTTCTTTTTTCCAATTTTTGTCTTCCCTACTTGTACAAGGCAAACCCCCGATACTCCCTTTTCCCACCGAGGATACTTCCCAATAACTTTCTCATATGGGTATTGCTAACGGTTCTTTATAACGCTTCTAGTCTAGGCCAATATGGTTACGTTTTTTTCTCTAAATGTTAAAGGTTTGAACAATCCTGCCAAAAGACGTTTAGCTCTAGCATCCTTTCACTCCCATGGAGCAGATGTCATTGCCCTCCAGGAGACCCATTTTTCCGCTAGAGGCAAACCAACTTTTAAGAACCATAGATTTCCCTCCTTCTATATGGCTAATGGCCCTTGCAAGAAAAATGGAGTGCCAGTCTTAATTCACGTGCGGGTCCAATTACAATTAATCTCACAAATCACTGATAAAAATGGGCGATATGTTATTTTAGTTGGAACCATGGACTCTCAGGAGGTCACTATTGTCTCCCTGTTTGAACCAAATACGCATCAACTCCCCTTTCTTAGGTCTCTATTTGAACGAATCCAAGAGGTAACTAGGGGTCGCCTTATCATTATGGGTGACTTTAATATAGCCCCGGACCCTAAACTAGACAGATCTGAAATAATTCAAGGGAGCTCTAGAGCAAAAGATCCCTCCTCCATTGCTTTCATTAAACTACTATATGAGTTTGAACTATTTGATGATTGGAGGGTATTGCATCCCGGTCATAGAGACTACTCTTTCTTTTCACCCCCCACAATACTTACTCTCGAATTTATCTAATACTCACAGACAAATGGACTCTCCAACATGGCTCTTCAGCAGACATCCTTACTAGGATTTGGTCGGATCAGGCCCCGGTAGTTTTCGCGTGGGACTCCCTTAAACGTAGAACACCGCCCCGCCCATGGAGATTCCCAAACTACTTAATCAATGATCTCCCTGCCAAAACGGAGCTTGCTGATGCTATCTCTGAATATCTCCAACACAATACTCCTGACCAGACTAGTCATATCAATCATTGGTGTGCTCTTAAAGCTGTATTGAGAGGAGTTGCTATAAAAATTGGGGCTAGAATTCACAGTCAGAACTCCTTCTCTCACTCTGGGTTGATGGTGAGGCTCTCTCATTTGGAAAAGGCGCATAAAATTTCACCCAACTCTCAAGTCCAGCTAGAATTAGAAGCGCCTCGTAGAGACCTATTAAAATTAATGACATACCGCTCTCAAGTGGCCTTTGAAAAGCTAAAACAACATTTTTATTCCTCAGCTAATAGAGCAGGTAGAATGCTGGCCTGCAAACTTGGAGCCCGTCAGGCCTCTACTCGAGTTAAGCATTTGGTTACACCTAAGGGAAACAAAATCAACCCTCTCCACATCGCCAATCATTTTGCTGAGTATTACTCTCATCTATATAATTTAGATAAGGATGTCAATCTTTTCCAACCAACTACCGAAACGATTGACTCCTTTTTGTCAGACATCACGCTACCATGCATATCGGAGGAGGACCTGTCGGTATTGAACTCTCCATGGACACTTCAAGAAGTAGCATTAGTTATTAAATCTCTCCCCAAAGGGAAAGCCCCAGGTCCTGACGGCTTTACCACAGATTTTTAGAAAATCTATGAGGACCGTGTAGCCCCACTGTTGAAGGATCTATTTAACAGAATTGCTGATGGAGGTACTTTCCTTTCAGAAATGCTAGCATCTCAAGTTATTACCATCCCTAAACCAGGTAAAGACCCCTCGGCTCCACAAAATTATAGACCTATTTCCCTTTTAAATGTAGATTTAAAGATTTATGCAAAATTACTAGCAAACAGAATCGGCCCCCTTTTGCCATCTTTAATAAACCCTGATCAAGTGGGATTTATCTTGGATAGGCAGGCATCTGGTGCTACCAGAAGAGTCTTGGATATTGTGGAATGAAATATTAAAGGGTATCAGGGACTTCTATCGTTAGATGCAGAGAAGGCCTTTGATGGCTTCATTGGGTCTACATGCGTCAGATCCTCCTCAAATTTGGCTTAAAGGGTTCCATTTTACATTCTATTATGGTGTTATACTAATTGCCTAATGCCCGAATCTTTTGTAATGGGTTCCTCTAAGATACCTTTCCAATAGCCAATGGTACGCGTCAAGGATGCCCTCTTTCACCACTGATCTTTGCCATGGCTATGGAACCCCTAGCAGAAAAAATCCGTAGTACATCCACATTTCCAGGCTTCCAATTTGGTACAACTCTGCATAAATCTGTCTTTTTGCGGATGATGTTTTATTATTTGTGTCCAACCCACTGTCCTCTTTACCTGCTCTGCATACTATTCTGACAGAGTTTTCTGAGGCCTCCTTATACAAATTAAATATTTCTAAAACTGAAGCCCTCCCTATCAAGTTGCCCCCTGCAACAATTAGGCAACTTAACTCCTCCTATCCGTATGTCTGGAAGATGGAGTCTCTCTCCTATCTAGGAATTCAGATCCCATCTTCCATAGCTAACATTTTTTAGGTCAATTATGTTCCTTTGCTCTCATGCCTCTCTACTGTCACTGGAGGATGGATGCGTCATGAGATCTCTTGGTTAGGTGCCTTCAAAATGACTATTTTACCAAAGATTATGTATTTTTTTTTATAACTATCCCCTACACTCTCCCTACTAAATTAATCAATAAATTACGCACTCTTATGACGTCGTATGTTTGGCGTAAACGCCCTCCTAGGATAGCGTCATCTAGACTATTACTGCCTACGAAGGCTGGCGGAGTCCTACTTCCAGACTTAGTCCGTTACCAACAGGCATGCCTAATGGCTCAGTTAAAGGATTAGTCCCTACCTGGCGGCTCTAAGGTTTGGGTTGATCTCGAACGCTCTATTAACACATTTTTCCGTTAGCTGATCTCCTATGGACACCTTACCCGTTAAGGCCTCCTGGCTCTCCTCCCCTTCTTAGCATTTCTCAGGGACTCAATATATGGGATAGTTGTGTAGTCGCTAATCGGCTTTTCTCCCTTCCATCTAGCAACCTGTCCCTAACTGCATTATCTCAATTAATCCCTGATTCTAGTTTTAAAGGGTGGAACAAACAAGGGATATTTACACTCTCACAAATCACTCACCCTCATGAGCTCCGCCCTTTTGCTCAATTACAAGTAGAGTTTGGCCTTCCTCATGTGGAACACTATAGATACCTGCAACTCTCACAGTGGTGGGATACTATAAATCGCAGAGGTAGCCCTATCTCACTTCCCCCCCAAACCTTTCCTTTCTCGGCTGACAATCTACAGGAAAAAAAAAGACATCATTTTAGTATAAGGCCCTGGCCTTGGAGCCGCCTTTCCCTAGATTGAAGCTGCAGTCAGCGTGGGAGCATGACCTTAATATTATCCTATCAGACTCTCAATGGGAGCATATATTCGACCTTTCATTCAAATCCTCAAGATGCATTGACTATTCTGAAAGGCAACTTAAACTGTTACAACGGCTGTACTACACTCCGGAGTGCCTTCAAAAAATATGGCCACATCAGTTTAAACTTTGCTGGGACTTTGTGGGGAGGTTGGAGATATAACCCATATTTTTGGGAAGTGCCCTGTTCTCAAACCCTTCTGGAAAGAGGTTGCTGCCTTAATTTCTGATGTTTGCAGAACTGACTTTCCCCTCTCCCCAGAAATTGCCTTGTTACATTGCTACCCTAAAGATATTACTTTGGACTGTCAATATGTGACTGGCCATATCCTCCTGGCGGCAAAAACCCTTATAGGACAATGTTGGAAGTCCCAGTACATCCCCTCTATAACTAAACTAATTGCAAAGGTGTCATTTTGTCAGAACATGGAAACTATGGGTATCCCCTATTCCTCCAAACCTATGTCACCATTCATGCTATGGGCCAGCTGGGCCGAGTTCATTTCCAGGTCCTCTCCCCGACACTTTAATTCTTCCTCCATTAGGGGGGGAAGCACCGGAGAGTGTGGACTCTGACACTGTGGAATAGTGATTATGCAATTAATAGTCATTGACTTTTTGTCTGTTGGCCTCAGGAAGTAATCCTCGTCTACTTTCCCTCCTCCTTGTATTTCTGTTGCTACTATTCTCTTTTTCTTTTCCTTTCTTATTCCCTTAAAATGTCAAGTTAATTCGTAAACCTGCTACAGTAAATAGATTAGCTCACAACATGATTAGCTACAAATTGACGTAGACCAGGTTGAAAGTGTTCATATATGGATTACTGAAATTAAACTGGTTGTATATGGTAATGCATATGTTCCCCCCCCCCATTTTTTATTTCTGTATCCCCCTTTTATGTGTTTGTCTTTTTCTTTTGAAAACTAATAAAAATCTAATGTGTAAAAAGTCACAGAAGGTTTTCAAAGCTTCGTCAGACCCTTTCCAAATAAAAATAATAACATTAATATCTCTTCCACAGGACAAGGTTCTCCCCTGCCTGTTTGATGGCGGATTCCTCCAAAACCAACTATGAAAATATTAGCATAGCAGGGAGATAACCTGGTCCCATGGCAGTATCTTTAATAAGTAGATAAAAATGAGTTGTTAAAATGAAAGTAATTATTTAAAATAAACTCTATCTCTTCTATTAAAAATTGTTGGAGGCCTGCTGAATAACCTAATGAAATTAAAAATTGTCTAAACGCTTGAATACCTTTGGAGTGAGCTATAACAGTATATAGTTATATAGTGTAACAGTATATAACTAGCGCAAATATCTGTGGAAACAAGTTTAAAACCATTTTCTCATTTCACTTACTTTAAATTACATAAAATATCCCTAGTATTTTTTAAATAAGATTTAATATTGGCCATAAAACATAGTAAAGAATAGTCTATCAAAAAAGACAAGTTGGTGATCGTGGAGTCTGTCTTTGAGATAATCCCCTAAAATAGCAGTTTTAGTTTGTTGCTTATAGTTTCCCCGGCACTCTAGTCTTTTATGGCCCTTTAATATTGCCAATTTTTATATTGTCCATATAGAAATTGTTATATATTTACATTTTTATATTTTTTCTCCTCCCATTTTTTATTATCCCTGGTATTTTGTAATTTTTATTCAATTTTTTGTTTTTTTTATAGGCCCTTTCTGTTTATCTTCATTGAATCACAGCTGTGTTACTGGACTTATGTAGTTTAGATAGTTGCGGTGATATGGTCAGTATTAACTTGATGTTATATGGTTGGCATTAGGACCCTGAGCCTCATTTCCAAGTTCAGTGCCCAATCCTTAGTTCATGAATTTTTATTTGTATAAACCCAACCCCCTATTTCCCTCATTATTTAGGGACTTTTATATTATCAGACAATTTTTCCACTTTTTGCAATTGGTTTTATGAGCTTTTGTCATTTACTGTTCCATACAGGCAGCATTAGGACCCTGCAGTAAATTGCTTTTTAGGGCTTTATACTGTTCAATATTTTTATCATGTTTACTAGGTACACATTGATTTTATTTATCTAGAAATTATTGTTTTTATTAATTTCATTCTGCCTGTCTATGTATATATTTTACTTTATCCTGCCTCTCCCCGACGTTTCAGAGACATTTTCACAATTGATTCTTTCCCCTTACTAATTTGCTCCTGCTGCATTCATCATCCACGTACTTTTAAGAGTTAGCGCCTTCAATGTGTGCCATCATTCAGCTTGAGAAATGAATTCGAACTGGTCCCGAAATGCGTCGCTGGTTTACTCCACCTGCAAGACCTCTTCTTCCCTGCTTGTGAGCCCCATCCAGCCTCCGGGAGAGCTGATCTGTACAGGGAAGCAAGTATGTTACAATAAATCAGTTTTTTGTTACTACTTTTTTTTCCTTCTGTACCGAGGTATCCAGTTTGGAGAAACTAAGAGACTAAGGAATGGAGTCCTCCTTTTTTTTATGCTTTGGACTTATTTTGTACTTTGATCAACTCCCTCCAATACCAGAAATTCATTATTAACGGATTAATATGTGAAGAGGGAGATAAGAGTAGGTGGGGTGTAATATGTGAAGAGGGAGATAAGAGCATTAAGGGAGGTATAATTTGTAGGGAGGGATATAACAGAGGGGGGTGGATAGTGTAATGTGTGGAGAGGGATGTAACAGGAGTCTAATACATCATATGGGGAAAGGTATAATATTTCCAGGAGAAGTGTAACATGTAATTTGGGGAGTAGGATGTATCTGAATGGGGGAGGTATAATAAATTTTGTTGGTTTATTCTCTCAGTTATCTATATTTATTTATATATTTATTGGTGAGGCTACTGCGTGCCACTGCAGCCTCCATAGAATAGAAGTGGGTGGGGGAATTAATTTAGATGAGGCAGGGGTTATCAATGTCCATACGTATTTTCCCCACTTAAGAGGGAAAATGTGCACAGGAATTTAAGGTAGAAACATAGAAAGTGATGGCAGATAAGAGCCACATGGCCCATCCAGTCTTCAGGGCTTTCATATGTTGCTGATGTTCCTTAGCGGGTAAGTGGTACTCAACAAAAAAAGGTTGAGAACCCCTGCTCTATTTAGTTTAAGATATCCTTATATTTATCCAAAGCTTGTTTAAACTGGTTCACTGTGTTAGGCTCAACCACCTCAGATGGGAGGCTATTCCACTCATCTATCACCCTTCAGTGAAGTCATTTTTCCCACACATTTCCTCTGAATCTATCACCCTCCAGTTAATATTCATGCCCTCATGTTCTTTTAAACCTCTTCCTTTGAAAAATGCCACCCTCCTCTAGCCGGTCACAACTCTTCATATATTTGAAAGTTTTTATCATATCCCCCCTCTCCCTTCTCTGCCCCAAGATATACATGTTTAATTCCTCTAGCCTTTCTTGGTATGTTTTGTGACACAGGCCATGGACCATTTTAGTAACGCTTCTTTGCACGGTCTCTAATGTATTTATGTCTTTCTGGAGCTATGGCCTCTAGAACTGAACACAGTATTCTAGGTGAGGTCACACCAACGATCTATAAAGGGGCATCACTACCTCTATCTTTCTGCTACTAACTCCTCTCCCTATGCAACCAAGCATCTGACTTGCCTTTCTCATATTGCTTGACTACTTTTAATTTGCATGATATAATGACTCCTAGATCCCTTTCCTTCTCAGTAGTTTCTAATGTAGTGCCATTAATAATATATTGAGCCTTTTGTTTTTTGTGCATGGTTCTGCATTTTTTGGCATTATACTGCAGTTGCCACACTTTTGACCATTCCTCCAGTCTACCTAGATCATCACTCATTTTGTGTACCTCCTCCTGGCATGTCTACCCTGTTACATATCTTTGTGTCATCTGCAAAAAGGTATATTTTCCCCTTGATGCCATAGGCAATATCACCTATAAAGACATTAAATAGCACTAGTCCAAGTACAGAACCCTGGGGTACTCCACTGGTTATCTTACCATCCCCAGAAGGGATTCCATTTACTACAACCCTATCTATCCTGTAATCAAGATTATATCCATGCAACTATCTTTAAGTACAATCCCAAAGTTTCCAGCTTATTTAACAGTATGCAATGTGGCACAGTGTCAAAAGCCCTACTAAAATCTAGATAAGCTATGTCTACAGCTCTCCCTTTATCTAATACTTTACTGACCCAGTCATAAAAGTCAATCAGATTTGTTTGACATGATCTTCCCCCAGTGAATCCATTCTGTTTGGGATCCTGTAAGTTACTGAATTTAAGATACTGCACAATTTGTTACAGTGTTTGCATTCATTTCCATACTACTGATGTTAGACTCACTGGTCGGTAGTTTGCCGCTTCTTCCCTACTTCCACTTTTATGCAGAGGGACAACATTTGCTATTTTCCAGTCCTCTGGAAACACCCTAGTTATTAGTGACTGGTTGAATAATTCAGTTAATGGTTTTGTCGGCACCCCTCTAAGCTCTTTTAGTATCCTCAGATGTATTCCATCCGGTCCCATTGATTTGTCCACTTTCAGCTTTGAAAGTTCATGTAATACCTGGTCCTCAACGAAAGCATTAGTAATTGCCCCGATTGCACTAATAGTCTTCCCATTTAAAAGTGGCCCCTTTCCCTTTTTTTCTTTTAAATAAATACCTGTTAAGATGAGCTTCCATAGCACTTTCACCCTAAACAAGACTCCGACTCTCGGTTTTTAGCCTTACTATAACCTTTTTAAGTTTTTCGCCTTTCATTTATATACTGTATTTGCCGGCGTATAAGACGACCCCCCAACATTTCCACTCAAAATATAGAGTTTGTTATATACTCGCCGTATAAGATTACCCCCCTCTTCCGCACACCTCCGCACCCATCATCACCATGTCTGCCCAGCACCCATCATCATCATCATGTCTGCCCAGCACCCATCATCATCATGTCTGCCAGCACTCATCCTCATCATGTCTGCCAACTCTCCTCATCATATCTGCCCAGCACTCAGCACTCCTTATACTTACCTTTGAAGTCTTCCTCCAGCTGCTGTCTTCTCCTCCGTGGCGCATCCCGCCGCCCCATCTGTGGTCACGTGACAAACTTAATACAGGGCTCCCATTGGAGCCCTGTATTAGCAGTACTTCACGTGGCCGCAGACGTGGCCTACGTCTGTGCAGAGCCCTGCCGCCCGCCGCATACAGCAGCTTAAAGCGGCAGGGCTTTTAAATAAATAAATAAATAAATACACGCCAGCTATACCCGGCGTATAAGACGACCCCCCCACTCGGAGGCATGTTTTTCAGGGCAAAAAAAGTCGTCTTAGACGCCGGCAAATACGGTACCTAAAAAAGCTTTTGTCCCCTTTTTGTACCAAGTGGGCCAGTTTTTCCTCAGTTTGTGCCTTTGCTGCCCTAAAAAGCTTTTTAGACTCAATCTGCTTTGTAAAATACTCCTCACGGTCATCATAAGGAGTGCTGAGTGCTGGGCAGATATGATGAGGAGAGTTGGCATTTTGAGTTTGATTATAATTCCAAAAGGCCATCTTTTTTGCATTCACTATTCTTGCTACCTCTTTTGTAAGCCACATTGGCTTTCTTTTTCTGGGGTTTTTCCTAACCTTCCTCATACAAAGGTCTGTTGCTGTTAATAATGGATTTTTAAAATGTCCCCACTGCTCCTGCACCCCTTTCATGTACCTCCACTCTGCCAAAGAATCACTTACACATTTCCCCATTTCCACAAAATCCACCTTCCTAAAGTCTAGCACCCTTGTCTTTGTGTGGTACGTGTCTCTCTTAGTCCTTATACTAACACTTGTGAGTGCCATAAAGTACCTAGAAACAGGGGCAGTTTTTAGGAGTGGACAGGACAGTTAGGTGCAGATAAAAGCATATCCGCACCTACTTATTTCACACTTAAGTGTGAATCCTTTCCTATGTTGCCATCATACATATTATAAAAATATATTTGCGCAATATTATTAATGTTATTTGAGCTGCTGGCTCTTTGGGATTTGAATGCATGAATACCATATTAGTTGCCAAATCCAATATCTTTGAGGTTAATTAATGATTTCCCCATATTATTTTAATAGCACTTTTTTGTCCTGTGATTCACATATATGGTTTGATTTTAATATTTCGCTGGCATTTAGCGATTAGTCTTTATTATCCCATAGTGTTACTTACTATGGCTAGCCAGTCAGTTTCATTTGATACGTTTAAGAAACATTTAGATACATTTTTAGCAGAAAAGGACATATACAGGGTTACCAGGACCGCTAATCTAAATTAAGGACAGTAGTGGAGCCAGGGAGAAATAGGCCGGACATCTTGGGTCCTTTCTTTGTTTTAGCATATGTTCTTGGTGGGTGTGGGAGGGCACGTATGTGATTGGGATATTGTGTTATAATAAAAATCATGTAATTGCGTCATTTCACATTCCCGTATTTTTTATTTCCTCATTTTCTATCATCTAAGTTCTTATTGATCTAATCTGTGAAAGTGGGAAAATATAATTGAGTGCATCTTTAGTAGTTTATATTTGAGTGTCTGGAAACTGTCAGCAGTGCTAAGAGTGGATGTTAGTCCAAACAGTTGTGAACTTAACCATGTTGTTAGTTTTATTGAACAGGGACAGAGTGCAATGTAGGTATACAAGGGGTTAATACTCTGTACAGGTTTCTGTAATGCACTAGAGAATAAGAGGAGACAGTGTATGAGTGCTCTTCTCTTCAACATACAAAAGTCTATGCTGATAGCCCTGAAATTTGAAAGGGGAGTAGGTTGTAGAGTTTTAATAATTATAAATGAATCAGTACTTGGCTCTAATAGCCTAGGTTTTTACGCTCACCATAGTCGTAAAAACGCTGTTTTGGCTGTTCTGCGCATGCGCACAACAAATGTTGGCAAGCATAAAACGGCAAAAATACGTACGACCGAGGGGAGTGCATAATAATTACGAAAGAGTAAATACGCTACGTGTTGAAATAAAGCGTAACCCGAACATAGGTCTGGATCTGGCCCATTATAGCGTTCAACCTTTAGCCAAGATTTGTCAATAGGTAATACCATTTACAATCATTTGTACATTTTTCTACATCATTGGGATCCAAATACCCTTAAACTTAGACATTGTTTATCAAAGTTTTAGATTTCTGTTAGAAGCAGGACAGTCTTTTCTTACTTGGCCCGATGGGTAGTTGCCCATAGCCCCAGAGTCTCTAGACACCCATCAAAGTACCTGACTGCTGGGTTCTTTCTAAAGAAGTGCAGCCATGCAGTCCCTGCAAACCACACAGCTGCAGTCCTTCTACCAAACTTTACAACATCATCACCTGGTAGCATTAGCATGTAAAAATGTTTAATCTATTATTAACAAACCAATTTCTAAGCTAGTTTGAAAACTCACTACAGTTTCACCTTGTAATTTAAAATCATTTTTTTAAATTTGGATGTTTCATAAAATCTAAAACTTACATAATAAAATGACAAAATAAATAAATAAAATGTTCCCACACTTTACATCAGACACAACAAATGTTATATATGTTTTCAAGGCTCACTCTTAATAAAGTGTACTTCTGAACTTGTCAGTCAAAGCTCTCACACTTTTACCTTATTTATCAAATATTTATCTTAAAAGTACACTCTGAGCTGCAATGACAGTGCAACACAATAACAGAATAAAAAGTGGTTACCTTTTTGGAGCTGCCTTTGTAGTAATTCAGTGCCTCATACAGGTGGGAATACGGACGAGATCTCTTTCCTTTGCCTACATAAAATATAGCCATAACAAAAGTACGGAAGCAGTCATGTTGGGAAACGCTATGATAACGTGCTGGAAGATTTCGAGTGACCCTAAGGAAGAAAATGGATATAGTATGTATGTCTTCCCCTGGTACCTTCACAGTATCATATATTAAAGAAGCTGGTCGGAACTCCTCTAAACACATACTATGTATCCTGTTTGGAATACCTAACAAACATTTTCCCAATTTCCCAAATAGTCAGTGGCAAACGCAGGACTTCCAGGTCCGCAGGTTTCCAATGTGTGTAATACATGTGAGGTATATTAGCATACCTCCCAACATTTTGGAGCCCAAAAACAGGACAAATAAGCTCTGTACCCATGCAGCTCAAACTCTGCTCCCGTCCTGCCCCCATTGTCATGCTGCACGGGGCAAAAATGTACTGCTGGATTCAGGACAGTTGTGAAATATGCATTAGGGGGGTCTGTACATGACACCCATATGCCAATCCCAGACTCACAATATACCCCACATAAAGCTAAAATTATACCTA
The DNA here is from genome assembly GCA_011038615.1 of Limnodynastes dumerilii. Taxonomy (NCBI): domain Eukaryota; kingdom Metazoa; phylum Chordata; class Amphibia; order Anura; family Limnodynastidae; genus Limnodynastes; species Limnodynastes dumerilii. Next base: position 72,497 of record WWET01003590.1, read on the forward strand.
GCCTGTGAGCGTATGTTAGGGAATTAGACTGTAGAGGCAGAGGTTGAAGGACTGTTTAAAACTGTAACAAGCTACTTAATATGAGTTTTATTTTGAAGGCATTTTGAAGGTACACATCTAATAACAATAGCAGTATACAATGCATTAGTAGAGCATATTGCACAATAGACTAGTGCTTGTGTCAGTACATAATCACTGTTGAATTTATTGTGACCCATTCACCACCCCCCACCTGTTTCCTTATTGCGGCATAGGCCATTATCATCTTCCTACGTGTTAGTGTGACCCACATGGCTGCGAAGTCTCGCCCCTTTTTCAAATTTTAATTTTTTTGTCCATTTATTCCTTTATTGTGCGGATAGACCCCCCACGTGTATGGAAAGCACGCAGGGGTCTGGATCTGGTCCACAGCATGTAACCCATCACGTTTTATTTATGGGTTTAGGATTATTCTTAGTTCGGCAGAGAGGAAATCTAATTTTTTTTTTTTTTTTTTATTGAGGTCTTTATAAATAAAATGTTTTCGGTAAATTTAAGTTGTATATATTAAAATTAAGATTTAGTTAATGAAGTTATTCCATAACTATGCATTTTGTATATGTTGTATTAGAATATGTCACAAGTTTCTTTGATACTCAGAATCTGCATTCTTTATTAGCCAATCAAAGCTTAAGGTCAGCAAAGCCCATACCTTGTTTAGTTTGCAAAGTAGCTTTCCTTCTGTTTCTGATGATGATAGGCCATCTGTAAGATGATCCCTAATGCTAACAAAGTTTATTCTTGGTCAAAAATCTTCTTTCCACAACTTTTGGTGTATGGTTTGAAAAGGTCAGTAGTAAAACAGTTAGCTCCTCTAAATTAATTAGCCTTGGCAATGCATCTAAAATATGTTACTGCTCAAATAATACTCTATGAGAGCAAAAATTTCTCATTTGATTTCATTCTTGTTTCTTACCTGGGATCCAGCAATAAGTAGTTAAAGCTAGATTTCAAAACACCTTCTCTCCATTTACGTGTCTTATCTGGCTGGTCAAACTCTAGAGAAAGTGATGCCTCATCACTGTTACAGTCTGGGATGTGGAAGGTGCGAAAGGCTAGAGAGAGCTCAGTGCTATATTCAAAGGAAATACCTAAATAAAGACAAACAATTTCACAATGATCAATCAAATGTGACCATTAATCAGTCTTCTGCCAAGCATAGAAAACCGCACACCAACAATGAAATGTGCTATATTAGTGGTTTGTTTTTTCTTAGAAATTTTGGTATATTTGGGTATATTCCTCAACAATTTTACAGAACTCCAAAACTAATAATAGTTAAGACAAAACTATTATTTATTACAAAATAAGAACTTAAGTTTTTTTAAAATAATGTAACAAAGGAAACCTGAATGGCAAAATAGTTGTAAATAAGGTAGACAAATGTTAAGAATTAGGTTGAGAAATTTGGTAAGTTTGTCTTAAGAGGCAAGTATTTAGGAAGCACTTGAAGGTTTGGAGAGTAGATTATAGTCTTAATGAGCAAGAAAGGGTATTCCAGTGTGTGGAGTGCGGGGAGCAGAACTTTATAATATAGGAGTCTAATAGCAATAATCAATGCAGAAGATGATTAATGCATACATGAGAGTTTGCAATGTATTGTGTGAGATATCTGTGTGCTCTGGAAAATTTTTTTTTAGATGTAGGTAACAAGATTTAGAAACAAACTGAATGGAGGGAACAAAGGATAGTTCAAAGTCAAGCGTTCTACCTAGGCAGCGAGCTTTGAGTAGGGATTATTTTAGTGTTGTCAACAGAAATAGAAAGACCAAGGTGTATAGCTTTTACTGGCAGGTGGAAATATTATTAGCTCTGTTTTTGAAAGATTAAATTTGAGATGGCAGGAGGACATCCATGATGAAATGGCAAAGAGATAGTTACTCGAGCCATCACAGTTGGCGAGAGAACAGGAGTGGATAGGTATAATTGTGTATCATCTGCAAAGAGACAACACTGAAATCAAAAGGACTTTATTAGCTGTCCAAGAGAAGTGTTATAGAAAGAGAAGAGCAGTGTACCCAACACTTTAGTGTTGAGTCTTTAGGTACCCCAGATAGAGGATGAACATGGAATGTGGATCCAGAAAAGCAAACACCAAAAGAGCTATTAGAGAAGTAGGACGTAAACCAGGAAAGAGCAGTGTCTTAAATATCAAGGAATGTAACATTTGTATGAGGAGAGTGGTCAACAAGTGTCAAAAGCAGAAGAAAGGTGTCAGATGACCAGACAACTTAAGTGTGATATCAGCAAAGTGGAAATTAGGTTGATATAAACAGCATTAAGATTTCTATGGATGCAGGAGTAAAACTAATGAGGGAAAGATCACAGATAATAATATGATAGTCTGAGAGGAGGAGATTTATTAAGATAGGTGACCTAGCATAATTTAGAAAACATAAGATCAATCTTGTTCTTTATCTTACCTGCTTGATCACTTGTTGATTGTTCCTTCAATTGTTTATCTAACAGCAAGATGCAATTTTTCCTAGTTTGGCTGTTAACTTTCACATTTTCCACTCCTAAATCCCTCAGTCTTTCTGAAATTTCATTATTAGATAGTCTGTAGAGTTCTACTGCTACCCGATTAGGTGGCTGTGTATATAAGACGGTTGGTTGACGATGGTTTACTTTTTGACTGCTATTCCTATAGCTTTTCCAGTCATATAAAATTGTTTTGTCTTCATTTTCTGAGATATTGGTGTCACACTGATCCTTACATGGTATATGTCTTTCAATGAGTGTATGTCCATTTTCATTGTCCATATAGAGGTATTCCATAGGCTCAACTTGACTAACATTTACTGGCCGACCACCAGGTGACAATGGCACTTCTTGGCTACCAGAAAAATTACTGGTACTTGTAAGGCATGAATTTTGTACACTGTTCTCTATTTTGGGAACACAAGAAAGTCTACTAAAGCTGTAACGTGGAACTTTAGTGCAATTTACAACTGTGTCTTCTGTTACTGTGCTGTGAAGGAATGATGCATTTACTAAAGATGCAGGCAACGATTTCTCTTCTGTGGCTGAACCAATCACTGTGTTTTTAGAAATAGTTTCTCCAGTACACTCCGACTCAGCATCCTCAGTTAGCCATTCATTTTCAAAAATCTCAAGATCAGGACATGTGGCTTGTTTAAACTGCAAACTATGTTTTACTTCTGTCTCTGAAGAAGACAGGTCATCTGTAAGAAAATCACTAATGTTAACTGTTGATTCTTGATTAGAATGGTTCTTCCCATGATATTTTAGTGTGTAGTTCGAGGGGATCAACGGTAAAACTATCTGCCCCTCTATGTTTTTTAATCTTTGTGCTGGATAAGTGTCTGATATATGATTCTGCTCAAATAAAACACTATTAGAGCAAGTGTTTTCCCTCAGTGCTAGTATATTGGATTGCAATGGAGATGGTGCAATGCCATCAGGACTTCTGACCCGGGCACCTCTTTTAGGCATTTTCACAGAATCATCAAAAAGAGTTGAATTATTTCGTGACCTGGAAGACAGTAGTCTACTTTTTGTACGTGGTGTGAAGAAACAAGGACGCTTTTCCCCATCTGAATTGGATGGCAATTGAAAAACCTTAGTTGCTAACATCATCTTCCTTAACTGTTCACACAATCCTGGATCTGAATTTTCTTTTACATTAACTTCATTTGAATCAGAAATCAATGAGTTTTCAGAACTATTAGATGTGGATGAATGGCCATCTTTCAAACTCTGGTTAATTGACAAGTCATTATTAACTATGCATTTTGTTTCACCAATTGAGACAGGAACAGTGTCCGAACAAGATTCTTCTGCTTCATCTACTGCTAAATTGTGCACGCCCTCCCTATTCTGCTGTGGATTTATTCTGCCACTCTGAGTTAAGAGCAATAGGTTCTGTGAATCAGCGTTACATTCCTGGTTGTTATTTTCATAACAACAATTTCCCCATACAGAAGAAGTGGGGGATTTAGAAGTGCATAATATCCCTGAGGTTCTTGCCATTTTACTTTCATGATTAATTGTTAATCTCTCACTTTGAAATGACATATCAGCTTGTTCTTGCCCTGTTTCTTCCTTGTGAGCACCTATCAGTGTGCTTACCCTAATTAATTCATTGGTGTTTATTAAGAGCATGTCTTTTTTCATTTCTGGTAAGTCCTCGTGATCTCCCATAAGAGAGAGTTTGCATGAATGTTTTTGGGCACAAGACAGTGCATTCTCTCTATTTTTACTGCACAGTTGATTATGTGACTTTCTGCCAACTGCACCAGAGTCCCATCCACTTTTGTAACTGTCAAATGAATTTTCCCAAGGGCTGGTATAACACTCAATCTGGCAACTGACATACTTGCTACGGTTACTCATTTCAAGCTCTTCAACATTGTCACCTCCAGAATCATCCCCATCAGTACACAAAACAGAGATATTTTCCATACCATTATTACACAGTTCATTGTTGTAAGTGCAAGCATAATCTGGAGAGATTCCATTATTTTTCTTTAAAACCAGAGACCCTAATAAATCACTTGTGTGGTTGGAATCAATCTCTTCATTGCTCATTAAATTCTTTTTAATTACTGAATCTGTGTGGCTACTGAAATAATTGCTCAATGTTATATCTTTTCTTACTTTATTTCCAAAGCCATTATTGTCTGCTTTTAAATCCACAAAAGTACAAACATTAGGCTGTTTGATTTCTGTATTAATCAGTGAATTGTCTTCATTAATTAAATCAGATTGCCAACAAGTAGAAGATTCTCCACAACTGTTGGTGGATTCAGACTGTTTGTGGATTGTGGCAGAAACTGCTTTTGATGTAATAGGCTTTATGTCAAAGTTACTTTTGTTGCTGGTGACACTTAAGTGTAACTTAGAATTTATTAGATCAGTACTTATTTCGTGTTTTTTTCTTGCTTGGACCTTTGTATCAATATCACATAGTTCTGTCTGACTTGATATTACTGCATGATTCATGTCCTTTTCAGGAGGCATGAATGGAGAGATCTTTGTACTGGTCAATGGGGTATTGTTGAAGGACGACTCAAGAAGGATGGTGATACTGCTCATCTCATGGGTACAATCAGTCAAACAGGAGTTATTTTTGCAATACCCTGTGAAGACAAATTAAAGGCATTAATCTGATGTTGTTTTCAAACTCTGTAAAGCATTCTATGCAAGCTAAAGAGCCGACTGCAGTAAAAAAATACTTTATATCATTTCTAGATGCTGAATTTGAATACCAATTTATTCATACAAAGAAATACAGTTTATTTTTTATTACAAGGCAGTGTTTGGTTTAAAGCCACTAAAGGCCCTGTATTTCCCTGCCATCTTCTGATGGAATCTGATGGAATCAGAACACTGCTATGTTTTCTCTGCCAAGAGGCACAATGCCTAGAAGGTGGGTGTGTTACCCGTCTGGCCTCTGTTTGCTACCTCTGTACTGGGGTAACATTTAAAAGGCAGAAAGTCAAACAGTGCTATGAGCTTTACTTTGGTTGCAGGTTGCAAAGTCAGTGACAAAGACAAAGACTGGATCCCTCATTTTTGCTGTTTCACTTTGCTGTACCAGGGAACGTAAAAACCTTCTAGGTTCGGAAACAGTGGCCAAAGTGAACTTCACCAACCCCGGGAGTGTAGGTTGTCAATGCCCCCCATGTTTACCCAGAGTAAGTCTGGGTAACTATTTAAACTTGGGTCTTGCAAAGAACTTTAAGCAAATGCAAGCCCACTCTGATTCAGTGCTTTGTTACTTAAGAAATAAATTCCCAAGAGTCAGTGAGGGATCTTTGTACGTCCTTAAATAAAAGAATCAATGCTGTATGGATATGTTTCATTGACCTGTAAATCAAGCCGAAAAAGCGGCATAGGAGGTTCTCAAAAGCATTTGCAACACCTTCTTAGGGTACAATAAAGAAGACAACTATAAAGAGACAGTGGACAATCTCAAAGTTTTACAAGACAATGAGGTGTAACATGTCTCTGTAGGTCTACTTCTTGGACTCACACCTAGACTTCTTTCCAGCCAGAGTAGTTAGTGTTGAGCATGGCAAACTGTTCCACCATAATGGAAAAGCAGTATTAGGGAAACTGGAGTTCAAGTATGCTGTCTGACTTGTTGGAAACTTATAAGGAATGCTCCAGAGGCAATCCACAGCAGAGAATCTATGCATCCACATTTTAAGTCTGTTACTAGTTTACAATGCCTTTCTTGTTAATAAAACAGATGTTGTAAACTTGAATTGGCTCTCACTCAAAATCCTTATGTGACAGTCATTCTAATACACTTGTTTGAATTCAACACAAACACTGCACTTACATTTACATAAACTCTTAAGACAAAAAATAATAATGATGTTGATGACCAGCGTTAACTTCCTAAGGGTCTGTTTTGAAGATAATTTTGTTAGGTCATGTACTGCAACATATTTTATAATTGCAATTCCATTTTTTAACATGGTTTTGTTCAGAGCGAAGAAGTTAACTATTATCTGATGAAACGTCATTATTTACCTGTTAATATGGTTTCCTTGACTACATCCTGGCAGCATTTACTTAATGGGTTGTGTATCTTCCCTATTGGAGCCTCAGGAAAAAGAAAGGAAGACACCAGGAGCATATAAGGCATCATATATATATAACATACCAATGGATGAGAATATATATAGATATATATTGTCAGGATGAGTCAAGGAAACCCATATTAACAAGCAAATAATATGATGTTTCCAAACCCTCCACCTGGCAGCATATACTTAATGGGTGATGCCCACGCAGTTATGCAGTGTGTGGGACCCTGAACTGTCAACATAAACAAAAAATATATACACAATGACATTTAGAACTTTCCTGACAAACTTGGCATCTGACTGCCTTACAGCCCTTAAGGTAGATATGGCTTGTACAGATTAGGTTTTAAGATGCTTGAGGGGTTGCAACCCTGATCTACTGATAGATGACTGACCCTCGACCTACTTTAGATTTGACTTCTGTAATGATTAACAGCTGTTTACATCTTCTGATGTGCTGATAAATACTCAAGCCCAACCAAGTCCAAAGTGTGAAACTATCTCTCTCCCCCCTTTGGGCTGTGCACATAATGAAGGTAAAACAATGTCTTGATTCAAGTGGAAGTGAGAAACCTTATTACATGTCTGTCTTTGGCCAACTCCTTATCCAACATGACACTTAGAGTTGATATCTGGATTTTTTGTGAATTAATCCCTTATTTAGGACAGCTTGAAGGAACTCAAGAATGTTTTAATAGGAATTTTGTTACCGTCTACCAGATTATCTTTACAACAGGTTACAAAGGTCATCCAGATCCTGTAGTAAGTTTTTGAGGTGGACCTCTTTTGAACAGACGGCAATATTGATATCACCTTGTCAGAAAAACTTTGCCTTTTTAAGATGTTGGTCTCAGTAGCCATGCCTGCAGGTTTAAAGCGTGTCAACTTTGGTGCAGAACTTGTCCCCATTATGGCAGATAGGCAATCACTGTTGCTTTGTCTTTTTGGATTTTTCAATCATCGATGCGGGAGGAAATATGTAGTCAAGATGAAAAACCCATGGGACACACATTGCATGCATTGGCTGCTATGGATCCTGACCCCAGATACCTTGAAATAAAGATCTCATCAGAGTTGCCATTAGGTCTACTTGGGGTTGCCTCCACATCTCTGTGAGCTGCAGGCAGACATCTTGATCCGGCTCCCATTTGTCTGAAAGGATACGTTGCCTGTTGAGTTAATCTGTTACATTGTTCACACTGCTATTAAGCCATGACTCTTTTTACATGAAAGTCTACCCACTTTAAAATTATTGTGATTTCTTCCACCAGTGTTTCTCTCACTTGTTCAGATTGTACTATATGTGAGTGACCTTTTACCTGTCAGAAAATGCAGGCAAGCTTCCTTCACTGCTCACATTTCTCCTAGGTTTGAGTGGGCCCTTTCAGAAGTATGAATTTGCCGCAAGTTACGCCCCAACCTAGGAAGCTTGCGTCTGTAGTGATTACTCATTTTTATAAAGCCAGAGGTCTCCCTCTTTTTAATCTTCCTTTGTCCAACCACCATCTTAAGGCTGGTTTTACCACAGGAGGGAAACTTGAAACAAGATTTTTTTTTTCTTTGTACCACTGATCTAGATAGCATCTCTGAAGTGGTCTCATATGAAACCTTGCCCATGGGATTACCTCCAAAGCTGCTGCCATAAGGCCATGGAGCTTCATACACTCTGTAGACGTGACTCTTTTTATGTGTAAGGCTCTCCGTACTTTTTTGACCAAGGCATGACTTTGCTCCTGCGTTAAAGAGCAACTGATGCCCCCTTGGCATCATTGATGCCACCTAAGTATTTTATCTTCTGTGCATTGACTCTTGTTTCTGTTTATAATCCAGCCGTTGGCCTTCAAAACTGTTAAAACCTTCTGAGCACAATCTTCTGTCTTGATGAGCCAGCAAAAAGAATGTCATCCAGGTAAGGTCGCAACAGGATGCGATCTAATCTTAAAAAGCTGCTTCATCATAACCAGAACCTTGGTGAATGTCCTTGGCTACGTCTCCAGTCTGAGCAGGAGTGCTGTAAATGACTGAATCTTAAATACTTCTGGTGATTTAAAATTATGGTATGTAAGGATACGTGTCCTGGGAGGTCTATAGACATTAAGAACATTTCCATGAAGCCATAAAAGAAAAATATTTATGAACTACATCTTGGAATACCTTACCCATAGGAACGTTGAGATGTCCAGAATCATTCTGAAACTTCCAGAGGCTTTTTTTACTGGGATAAAAGCCTCTAAAATCTTTCCTGAGCCGGTACTGGGATGTTTATCTGTTAAAGCAGTTGATTCAAATTTGCGATTAAGGCTGTACAACTAGTTTCTAAGACTGCAGCAGTAGACCTTCTGAAAAAATCCCTTGAAAGAATGGTCTTGAATTCCAACTTGTAGCCCTCCTGAACTACATCCATCACCATCTCTCTGAAGTCATAAAACACCATTTTGTTGCAAAATGTTTCAGCCTGTCTCCTACTGGAGAAACTCAGCCGGACTTTTGACTCTGGCGTCAAAGATAAGGCTTTCTAAATGATGCCATGGCATCTCTTCCTCTTTGCTTAAAAAAATTGTCTTGAGTTTCCTAGGCCTCTTCTCAGAGGTCTGGTCTGGTCTGGATTGTCTGGCTTCCCTGAATTCTGTAATAAAAAATTCCAGCTAGCTAGAATAGCCAATATTACCGATGCAAGGGTCTGATACACAAAACACAAAGAAAGCCTGATGGAATCCAAAGTCCACTAACTGTATATTTTGGATGATATTGAAAATTTCACTCTTCCTAATTACATCTATATGGTTGGATTCAAGATCGTAACACAACACTCTAAGGACTCTGGATGTGAAGGAGGCTGCTGCAGAAGGCTTTACAGCTGAATTCACTAAGGTATGCTGCTTCTATTATCCTCTACTGGAAGTGTAGGTTTTTTGTTTGGCTTGTTTTTTTTAAAGAGAACGCATCAATCTTGGGTAGTTCTTACAATTTAGAGACATCCTCTGGTGGGAAACAATACAATACATTTTGGCTAACCGGCCGGCGGTGAGTAATTTTCTGGATGCTTCCACTTCTCTGTGATGATGTCTCTGAGAACTTGCTAAAGAAGGAATTTTCTACCCTTTTCCTTGCTTTCTGTGAACAGCAGATTCTGCAACTGGTAATCTTCTTTAGTTTCTTGGATAGAGATTTATGTATTAAAGCTTCTGAAAAACCTGCTGCCTAAACATTCTCAGAATTATCAGATTCATCACTTACAACAGGTCTAGACCAATATAATGAAAACGTTTTCATTATAATTAACAAAGATTTCAAAAAGTGCCCATTTAATTTGCTCTATAAAATGCGTCATCTGGGAGGAAGGTTGTTGTAACTCTCTAGCAGCCCAATAAGTACAGATAGAACTTTTCACATCACCAGACAGAATATTGACACAAACAGAATATTCTGAAAAAAAATTTCTGTCACAACCAGATCCTGCAGTGACCTACCACCACCAGAGGTCCCCCATGTTCTTTTTCCAACTTCAATCACAGTTCTGGATTCTGCCTGAGAGGCTGCAGTTGTCTGTGTCTGCGTCAGATGTCTGCAGCTTGTTAAGCCTGATATCCCTGACAGCTGCATTGTCTGCATTTAACCAGCTACTTTAATCCTACTTTGCTTGTTCATTGATGTATATGGCGTCTGGTAGTCTAGTTGTGTGCTCACTGCATGCGGTTCCTGAACACTGATTTCTTCAGCCTGCACTCTGTGCCCTTTGTTGAGCTCAGCTTCTCCAGCCTGCAGTTTGTCTGTGCAAGTTATCATCAGGACTATTCCTTGTTCGTTGGACTCATTACTGTATACTCCTGCCATCTCAGTATCCTCAGTTTGCAGCCTAAACTAAGAGCACCACTATCTAGACTATTTCATTATCCTTGTTTGTTGGACTTATATCTGTACTCTCCAGTCATTCCAGTATCCACCACCTTGAGCATAAGTATTATTTGGACTCCTACCAACTATTACTGCAATCTCCAGCATTTTCCTGAGTTCTCCAGTATTCAGAATAATTTGCATTTCCTGTGCACATTTGAAGTTTCTGTTATTGATTCAGTGTTTCATTACATTAAACCTCAGTCACAGTCATTGCCTCTGCGTAGTCCTGCATTACTGAGTACTGTGTTCATGGTTCTTGAAAGTCCTGAGTTTGTGGCTCCTGACAGGATCTATCCAGTGTAAGCTATTTCCTACTGGTCTCAAACATGCTCAAAAAAAATCAAATATCACACTAACTAAACAAGATTAAAAAAATACATATCCATTTCCTTTGGAGCTTGTCCTAACCTCCTGAGCTGGGACCGTTTTTATCTATTTTTTGAGCAGCAATCTACAGGTACTTGCCTCTGAACAGCCACAGGGAAAATGAGCTTGTTTTCCATTTAAATTGCAGACACCGCCTGTATCGACAATACAGCAGAGATGCTAAGGTAAAAGCAAACTTCCCTGATGGGTCCACAAGAAAAGGAAAAAACAAAAACAAAAAAGACACAGAACAGAATGCCTTATATGCTCCAGATGTCTTTCTTTCTTTTTCCTGATGCTCCAATAGCGGAGAAGCACAACCCATTAAGAAAATGCTGCCAGGATAAGGAAACAGAATATTCAACGTAGAAACAGAAACATCCTTACATGGTATACAAGATCTGAAAAAGAAAAGAACCACCGATGCTTTACTGACCAGCAAATAGAAAAAAAAAAGGGCAACGCTGTATAGCTGTAAATTAGTTAAAACAATAATAAAAGCAATACTTGCAAGGACTGAAGAACTTTCAATGCTGATCTAATTAAAAAAAAAAAAAAAATTTATGTCAAACTTTCATAACAAAAAATTATTTCAAACTTTTAAAAAAAAAAAAAAAAAAAAAAAAAAAGAAAACCACCACAAAATTTAATCATAAATATAAACCTCTAACCACACTCAAAATTAGATAATATCTAAATAGATAATTTAGAGCAAGTCTTTCAATTGCAGGTATGCTACATAAGTGGGAAATATCAATAACGGGGAATGGAGAAGTTACTAGATCTTTGGGATTGTTGATAATACTTCTCCTAAAATCCACATTCCAATGTTTGACAAGTGTAGTGCTGAAAGTACACTTTTGTAAATGTCACATCTTGGACTGCTGTATTCTGTTTTGCCTCTAGGAGCAGACCTGGACAAATTATTCCTATTTGTGGACACTTCTATTACCTGCCCCTAGAGACTGCTGTTTTACACTCTCTCTGGGACCAATTTTGTTATGTGCTCGTTATCCTACACATGTGCTCTAGCTTGATCTATCCCATGATTGCAGAGCAAGGTGTGGGTCATTGCTTCCTATGCTGTATGTTTATTTGCTTTTCCAAACCAGGGTCCTGTTATCTGGTTTTCTGTGTCTGTTGATCTTGGATCCCTGCATTATTCCAGCCTTGGTGCTTACTCTGTGACTGTTATTTGCACTATCTTGCATACACTACACATGCATTTCACTCCTGTGGACTAAGCTGGACTCTCTGCATTCCCAGTATCTTGTGTTTACTATCTGTGCTCAATTCCGTCATTACCTGTATACCCCTATGTTACATAACCTGTATTATCTGTGTCTTCTGGCAATAAACCTCACCAGTGTCTGAGCTACCGTATTGTGTTGTCCTACTATTCATAACAATAAATGGTGTAATTACCCAGTCTTTAGGGATGTTGTTAAGTTCTCTCCAAGCTCTCTCACACTCCGCTAAGTAGCAGGTCTGTTTGCAGAAACTCGGGTGGCCAGCCACCGAGCCCGATGTTTTAAAGTGCTTCAGCTGATCAACTCACTCGTACAGGTCTCTCCTAGTAAATGAAAAATTCTAATCCACCCTCACTGACCAAATCTTCCATATCTCCCAAGCAAGACAATTCCAGCTCATTGAATATAGTTGGTTCCTCTATATATTCTATAAAGGATACCGCTTTATCCTTAAATGCAAAAAATGTTTGCAATATAATGTTCTTATATACCTATTTAATTAAATAAATAAATCAAATTCATTAGGCTCCAAATTGTGGGCATAACTAAAACCCCTTTTTAATAAACAGATTTGAGCATCAGTGTCTTGCTTCACAGATTGAATATTCCCTGCATATTTGAGTTTCACTTGTTTTTTTTTTTTTTGCTGATCTTTCTCCCTCCCCACTTACCTCTTGTTCCATAGGTCTTTTTGGAGATCTTGGTGCTAAAGCTTCGTATCGATTTTGCCAACGGGTGAAACTCGAAAAATTAGAATATCATGCAAAAGTTAATTTATTTCAGTAATTCAGCTTACAAGGTGAAACTAACATATTATATAGACTCATTACATGCAAAGTGAAATATTTCAAGCCTTTATTTGTTTTAATTTTGTTGATTATGGCTTACAGCTTATGAAAACCCCAAAATCAAAATCTCACAAAATTAGAATAATGTGAAAAGGTTCAATATTGTAGGCTCAGTGTCACACTCTAATCAGCAAATTATTCCAAAACACCTGCAAAGGGTTCCTGAGCCTTTAAATTGTCTCTGTCTGGATCAGTAGAATTCACAATCATGGGGAAGACTGCTAACATGACAGTTGTGCAGAAAAGAATCATTGACACCATCCACAAGGAGGGAAAGTCTCAAAAGGAAATTGCAAAAGAAGTTGGATGTTCTCAAAGTGCTGTATCAAAGCACATTATTAGAAAAGGAAGGGCAAAGTGTGGAAGAAAAAGGTGCACAAGCATCAGGGATGACCGCAGCCTGGAGAGGATTGTCAGGAAAAGGCCATTCAAAAGTGTGGGGGATCTGCACAAGGAGTGGACTGAAGCTGGAGTTAGTGCATCAAGAGCCACCACCCACAGACGGATCCTGGACATGGGCTTCAAATGTCGTATTCCTCTTGTCAAGCCGCTCCTGAACAACAAACAACGTCAGAAACGTCTTACCTGGGCTAAAGAAAGAACTGGTCTGTTGCTTAGTGGTCCAAATTCCTCTTTTCTGATGAGAGCAAATTTTGCATCTCATTTGGAAACCAAGGTCCCAGAGTCTGGAGGAAGAATGGAGAGGCACACAATCCAAGATGCTTAAAGTCCAGTGTGAAGTTTCCACAGTCTGTGTTGATTTGCGGAGCCATGTCATCTGCTGGTGTTGGTCCACTTTGCTTTATTAAGTCTACCTGGACATTTTAGAGCATTTCATGCTTCCTTCAGCAGACAAGCTTTAGGAAGATGATGACTTCATTTTCCAGCAGGACTTGGGACCTGCACACACTGCCAAAGGAACCAATACTTGTTCAATGACTGTGGGATTACTGTGCTGGATTGACCAGCAAACTCCCCGGACCTGAACCCCATAGAGAATCTATTGGGCATTGCCAAAAGAAAGATGAGAGACATGAGACCAAACAATGCAGAAGAGCTGAAGGCTGCTATTAAAGGAGCCTGGTCTTCAATAATACCTCAGTAGTGCCACAGGCTGATAGCATTGAGGCAGTATTTTGTGCAAAAGGGGCCCAAATTAAGTACTAAGTACATATGCATGATTATACTTTTCAGAGGGCTGACATTTCTGTATTTAAAAATCTTGGGCCGGAACTACGTCCGTCTTCCATAGACGGACGTAGTTCAATAAACAGTAGCTACTGCGCATGCATAGTAGCTATTGTACGTAATTTGCCTATCGCTTCGATACGTCTTCTATGGAAGACGGATGTAGTTCTGGATCCGGCCCCTTTTTATTGATTTCATGTAATCTAATTTTGTGAGATTTTTGATTTTGGTGTTTTCATAAACTGTAAGCCATAATCAACAAAATTAAAACAAAAAAAGGCTTGAAATATCTCACTTTGCATGTAATGAGTCTATATAATATATTAGTTTCACCTTTTAAGCTGAATTACTGAAATAAATGAACTTTTGCACGATATTCTAATTTTTGGAGTTTCACCTGTAGATTCCTCTTGGGAATCAACAGACGTTTCTCAAGGAAGGGCTAATATTATGAGCTCCTTTTTCTACACTTGTCTCCGATGGGGGATCTAATACAGTATTGAGGAAATTCGTATTTTGATGTGAATGTAAATTGGGTTCTAAAACCGGAACTTTTGGTTGTGATTTATTTTGTCCTCTGGATGGAAATGTCACCTGCAGATTTCTAGAATTATTACTCCTTATCTGACTGATATGATTATTGTTCATTTTCTTAGAATCAATAGTATGGTGTGTCATTCTTATAGGTCCTAATTCTGTCAAATTTACAACCATCACTATATCTTTCAAATTTTTTTTGTTTCGTTTTAACATTTTTTTTTTTTACCAAAAGTATAATATTTATGCTTTTTTGGATGTTCATAAAAGATTTATACATTCTATTTTATGGTATTATATTGATGGTCATAGTAAATATTTGTAACAGATAAATAGGACTTAATTTACCTTGAATCTGATCTGGATTAAGATCTAAGTTTCTCAGACTATATTCTTGAAGAGCAACAACAGCCCTCCTATTACTCTCCAACAATGCCAAGTCCAATGCTGTATTCCCATCCTGCAATAAACATACGCAAACATTAAATCAAACCCTTCAGTATGTACCCCTGGGAGAACACTCAGAGAGAAGAAAATCTAACCTGATCTTGAAAAGATGGATTACCACCCATTTGCAACAAGAATATAAGTGCCTTACAACAGCCCCAAGAAGCAGCCACATGTACTGGGGTCAGTGCCTCTATGGACCTGAATAGAACAGACAAAATTGAAGCATTACCATTTCTTTTAAAAATAAATATGCATAATGTACAAAAGTTTCTTCAGACTCAATTCTACTGGACAGTACATGTATAAACATATCCCTTCTAGAAATAAGTAGGCTCCTGTGTGGAATACCTCTCAGTATGATAAACAAAAAAAAACAAGTGATGACTTTGATACTTCTGGCCTTTCCTCATGCCCTGTAGCATCTTATTTTATGTCTAAAAGTTACAGTGGGATATTTATGGTTTGCTTCATCTTTTGGCAGCTCCTCTGTGACTGTCTACAATATTCTTTTTTTTTTTTTTAAATATCTTTATTAGTTGTCAAACACTGCAATGTTGACAAAAGCAATTAGATAATAAAATAAACAAGTCAAGCATTTAAGCAGATTATAAATTGCATAATTATGTTTCCAGTCTAATACAGTCAAGATATCATAAATATAGTTCATGACTAAGAACTATGAATAAGCAAATTGTTCGGAGGAGAGACGTGTCTCACACCAGTTATAATAGTCTATAAGATCAAGGGAGAATCATTGGACAAGTTTCTCAACTAATACCACATAGTACGTTGTAAAGTCATGTGGATTTTCCTCTTCATGGCATCAGTTAAAGTTTCCATAAATGATTCCCAAACCTCAAAGAAATGGTGAAACCTCCTTTCTTCATCTGTAAATGTTTTCAGCCAGTCCATTTCAAAGACAAATCTTTTCTTTAAATAATTTCAAGGACGGAGCGGACCTATTTTTTCAGTTTTGAAGGATGATCTCCTTACCACAGTACCTAGTACACCCAGGGCTTACTTTTTGATTTTTATTCAGAATACCAAAAAATGCCCACTCCACAGACAGTGGTAAATGATTTAGGAGATTATCTTCTGAAAAACACTTGACCCGAAGCCAGAATTTTCTAGTGAGCAGGACCAAAGGCAATAAAACATGTCTGCCTCGGGTGGGCTTGGTACTTGGGGCAAGCATGATGAGAAGCCCGCTAGAAATTACCTTGCCCTACGTTATTTTTAAAAAAAAGTTTACCTGAGCCAATTAGCGCTTCAACTTAACATAACGGCACTGCTTCTATTAGTCGTTCCGAGACCAAATTGTTCATTGAAATCAGAAATTTGTAATGTCCTGCTTTGCTATTTGCTGGACAGTCTCAGTCTTTGGCATCTAAGGCTATCAATTACTAATCTTTATGATATCTTTTAGAATCTCTGAAGGTCACTAACCACTCTTGCCACCCTATCACAGCAAAAAATATATAAATAAAGTCACCACACAGATGAGTTGAGTATTGCAGATCCTGTAAGTTTTTAGACATACCGAAGGCAGGATCATCACTAGTAGGGATTATAGCAGCTTCATAGCATTATCTTTGATCTTTATTAATACACCCCCTATTTCTTGGTTTAAAAATCAAAGAATTACGATCAGAAATCAACTTGCCATACATGCGTAAACAATAAATAAATGTATTTTGTAAAAGTGAAATTGTGTACTTATGAAGGAAATACAGTTTCTATTCAGACTTGTTACCCATTTGCTTACCTATTAGTGTTCCATGGCTAGCGTTCAAAAATTATTAATAATAATACAAATAATATTATTATTATTATATTATTACTACTATTATTAAAACTTAAGCAAAATTTACCTACATTTTAGGAAAACTGAAGTTTTAAGAATATCTTAAGACTAAATAATTAATTCACCTCTTATTAAAAATGAATAGAGCTTAAATTGGTAGAAGACATTTAAAAAAAAAAAAAAGTATAGAATAACACACTATTTCACAGGGGATAAGGCATACTCAACTCCAGGACCTTTATCATTCAAGGTAAAAATCGAGATAATACATGCTAAAAAGCCTACATTCAGTCCTAGCTGGATAGGTCTTTTTTATTGATCTTTCCTGTGGAAGACAGAATGATTTTACACCAGAAATCTTGATTTGAACCAGGCAGAGACACCAACTTTGACTGAGTATCTGCAACCCACAGTTTAAACCAAAGAGCTCTTCTTGTGCCTGCTGCCAGAGAACGAGCAGGCAGTCCATGGAGGCCTTGCAGAGAAATGTTATTGTTAGCTGCATTTTATGCCATCTAAAAAGATTTTTTCAAGCTCACTACCCCAGGAACTGAGTACCCTGGAGTTAACAGCAGTAGAAATAGCTGGGTGGTGGGCTTTTTAAGTTTAACTCCACCTTTTTTCCCCATGCAGTGGTTGAAGGCATTGGTGTCATCTAAAGACAGTGGACCGTATTCAGAGTTATTAACGGCAGATCACTTACGCACACAAGGTGCGTAAGTGACCTGCCTTCACTGGAGGGAGCATGCGCCCCCCAGATGTTACGCTAGTGGAACTTTGTTCCGTCCGAGCCCATTTCCAAGGAAATGGGCTGTTTCCCCCTTCCACCTGCTAAAGCGGGCGGGTGGAAGCATGGTAAGTGTACAGTGTGGAAGGGGGCTCCCACACTGTAGCGGATCAGCAGTCGTACGGACCGCTTATTACGTTTGAGTTAATGCATGCTTATGGCAGCGTAAGCTGCATAAAGCCAGCACCTCAGAGGGGAGTGACAGGGGGTGTGCACTCCCCTCTGTCTCGCGTAATTACAGACACACACATGCACGAAAAGCGTGCGGGAGTCTGAATCTGGTCCAGTGTTGTTTGGTTGGATATAGTCGCATTCAACTTGGGTGGTTCCTCCAGCCTTGCCTATCCGCTTTTGAAAAATAATACAAATGAGACATCTTATTAAACGATACAATCTTTCTATCCTAAAGCATCCACTCATCAGCGATAGTGGACCAGATCCAGACCTCTATACGCACTTCATACATACAGAGGTCTGATCTCCCATATCACTCCCCTTTCATGGACAAACTTTTCAGCTTCAATAAAGTTTACAGCAAACTTGGGCTAAAAAATTCATCTTAGATTCAATATCTGACAAGGGTCGGCATACATGCCCCTTTTTCCCCCCCAAGTCTGAATCCTCACATTCAGTTCATCCGGAAAATATTCACAGCTCTTCACCTTTTCCACATTTTGTTATGTTACAGCCTTATTCTAAAATGGAATAAAAAAATGTTTCCCTCAATATTCTACACACAATACCCCATAATGATTTTTGCTAATTTACTAAAAATAAAAAACTAAGAAATCACATGTACATAAGTATTCACAGCCTTTGCAAAATTGAGCTCAGGGGCATCCTGTTTCCACTGATCATCCTTGAGATGTTCCTACAGCTTAATTGGAGTCCACCTGTGGTAAATTCTGTTGATGGACATGATGTGGAAAGGCACACACCAATCTATATAAGGTCCCACACTTGACAGTGCATGTCTGAGCACAAACCAAGCATGAAGTCAAAGGAATTGTCTGTAGACCCCCGGGACAGGATTGACTAGAGGCACAAATCTGGGGAAATTGTACAGAAAAATATCTGCTACTTTGAAGGTCCCAAAGAGCACAGTGGCCTCCATCATCTGTAAATGGAAGAAGTTCGGAACCACCAGGACTCTTCCTAGAGCTGACCAGCCGTTTAAACTGAGCAATAGGGGGAGAAGGGCACTAGTCAGAACCCGATGGTCACTCTATCAAAGCTACATAATTCCTCTGTGGAGAGAGGAGAACCTTCCAGAAAGAGAACCATCTCTGCAGCAATCCACCAATCAGGCCTTATGGTAGAGTGGCCAGACAGAAGCCACTCCTTATTAAAAAGCACATGGCAGCCCACCTGGAGTTTTCCAAAATGCACCTGAAGGACTCTCTGACCATGAGAAACAAAATTCTCTGGTCTGATAAGACAAAGATTGAACTCTTTGGCATGCATGTCAGGAGTTATGTTTGGAAAAAACTAGGCACCGATCATCACCAGGCCAAAACCATCCCTACAGTGAAGCATGGTGGTGGCAGCATCATGCTGTGGGGATGTTTTTCAGCGTCAGGAACTTGGAGACTAGTCAGGATAGAGGGAAAGATGAATGCAGCAATGTAGAGACATCATGGATGAAAACCTGCTCCATAACACTCTTGACTTCAGACTGGGGCAACGGTTCATCTTTCAGTAGGACAACGACCCTAAGCACACAGCCAAGATATCAAAGAAGCGACTTCAGGACAACTCTGTGAATGTCCTTGAGTAGCCCAGCCAGAGCCCAGACTTGAATACAATTGAACATCTCTGGAGAGATCTGACATTAGCTGAGCACCGACGCTTCCCACCCAACCTGATGGAGCTTGAGAGGTGCTGCAAAGAGGAATGGGCAAAACTGCCCAAAGATAGGTGTGCCAGGCATCATATTCAAAAAGACTTGAGGCTGTAATTGCTGGCAAAGGTGCATCAACTAAGTATTGAGCAAAGGCTGTGAATACTTATGTGATTTCTTTGTTTTTTTTTTATTTTTTAGAAATCTGCAAAAATCTCCCAAAATTTTTTTTACATTGTCATTATGGGGTATTGTGTATAGAATTTTGAGGGAAAAATGAATTTATTCCATTTTGGAATAAGGCTGTAACATATACAGATAAAAGGGTAGATCCAGAACTACATCCATCTTCCATAGACGGACGTAATCCAATGAACAATAGCTAATGCACATGCGTAGTAGCTATTGTACGTAATCTGCGTATCGTTTCGATACAGATTGCGTATATGCGGTCTAAAAGACCGCATATGCGCAATCTTTGTATCGAAACAATACGCAGATTACGTACAATAGCTACTACGCATGCGCAGTATCTATTGTTCATTGGATTACGTCCGTCTATGGAAGACAGACGTACTTCTGGATCCGACCCATAGGCTCTAGGTGTCACGTTCCGTGAATGTTTGGGATCGATTCCGGGTTTCAGAGCTAATGACAACAAGGTTGGGTTAAAATGAAATTGAGCAGGTTTAATGACTGAGGGTAGCATACAAGGTGTCAATAGGTATGAGTCCCAAATGAGGTATGGGGTATTTCCCCAGAGTTCGGAAGATGGTAGCAAAGTCCGATATTGGCAGCAAATGCCCAGGTAGGGTCCACTGAGGTTTGGCGGAGGTTGGTTCGTAGATAGATGTGGTAGGTAGAGGCGGGCTGTTGGGTAGATCACAGCAGGACCGGAGTGGCAAGACTGGTAGCAGCTGAGAGCATCGGCTGGAACGCAGGGTTTGGCTCCGGACTGGACCGAAGGACTGGACCTCAGGGTTCAATGCTTAGGACTGGACCTCTGGACTGGGGTGCTGGATCTGGACCTCTAGATGTGTTCACGAGTCGGGACCTCCGGACTGGACCACTGGACTGGACCACAAGACAGGACCTCAGGACTGGACCACTGGACTGGACCACGGCAGGAGCAGGACTGGACCACTGGACGGGACCAAGGCAGGAGCAGGACTGGACCAAGGCAGGAGCAGGACTGGACCAAGGCAGGAGCAGGACAGGACCAAGGCAGGAGCAGGACTGGACCAAGGCAGGAGCAGGACTGGACCAAGGCAGGAGCAGGACTGGACCAAAGCAGGAGCAGGACTGGACCAAAGCAGGAGC
>WWET01003590.1:128882-140606 GCA_011038615.1 Limnodynastes dumerilii
GCTGACATACTACTGTTTTTCATCAATATGTGCATGCCTTAAGGAGAATACATAATTTTGAAGAAACATGTAAAATAGCTGTACATTTCATATAACACATTTTAGGTTAAAGTTGTGCAATGATACATTTTAACGGGTGTGGGTCGCCGCTGAGAATGGCGCTTTTTTTTAAAAAGGGCTGTTTTCGACACCCCATTTGCAAAGACGGAGCTCCTCAGAAACTTCCTGCCCTGCTGCAGACAGGTAAGCATCGCTCTCTATTTCTCCAACCCTGACCCTTGTGCTAATTCTTACCCTAACCCTCCCCTTCCATTACCCTAACCATCCCTTCCTCACAGCCTAACCCTAAGACTCCCCTTCTCCATCCATCCCCTCCCCGCGTCCTAACTACTAAAGATGCTACTAAACTACATCCCCTCCCCTGCACTAACCTGTCCGGTCTTCAGAGCATCAGGAGCCGTAGGGTCCAACAGCGGGTCTGCGGTGCAATTTTCGTAATGTGGCCATATTCTAAAATGCACAGAGTCGACAGTTAGCTGTCATCAGTATGTAGGTCTAAAATGTGTTTTCACAACAGTGCAAGCAACCCCATGTCAACAGTGTAAAAAATAGTCAGCAACTGATTACTCATGTAAATGAGGGTTGCGTTTGCACAAACTTTTGTGCAAAAATAGAACTTGAAAACAAAAACTATTTAAATTAAGTAAAAGAAATATACACAAGAACACATTCAGTTTTACATTTCCTAAGTATCAGTGTACAATTATTTTATTTTATTTATAAAGTAACAGCATATTCAGCTGTGTAGGATGCAAGATCACACGCAATACCATATACAGTCAGAGATTGGTGTTACAATGTTAACCTTGGTTGAGTGTAAATTTTGAGAGCTGTGACCCTTTTCACATGCAACATCAATAAAAAAAAAAAGGACGAAAATATATATTAAATAAGTTTTTGTAAATTTCATTATCAACTAATTTTCTTTTAGTAGAACACATCAAATAAATTTGCCAAGCTTAAAGTCAGTTCTGTGTTTTTTTCAAACTAAGCAAAAGAATACAACAGGCTCTGATATTTTAAAGGGGTAATATTTCATTTTAACCAGTGTGTCTGTTTTTAGTGAACTGTTACACATATATATATATAGTTATAGCCATTTTTTTTAAATAATCTCATATACAGAAGGCGTAGTTCCAGGGGTATGGAACTTTGCCCCTCTCCCCCTGAAATTCAGACTTGGACACCCAACCTGGCATCCAACTTTGATATATGTATATATACTGTACAACAAAGCTTACCTCATTCCAGTGTTCAGCCAGTACTGGCCACATGGCACACTTTGAGACTAAGCTACTCTCGCAGTGTGCCATGTGACCAGCACTGGATGAACTCTGTGGATCAGCTTCACGCCAAAGCTCCTCTCAGTGGGACTGGGACCAGACAGAATGAGGTAAAATGGCTTTATCTTTTTGGGTTTTTTCCATCTTACTAATGTTATGATACTCCTATATGGACACTCCGGGTTTACCTTGGGAGTACCGAAGTGGACCAAAAGGAGGAGGGAGCGATACCCCGGGTTTACCCAGATGGTACCGGGGTGATCACAAAGGATAGTGAGGGTGTCTGGGTCGGCTACCGGTTTGCAGAGTCTTTCCTCCAGGTGGTTTTCACCAGAGCCCCTAGAGGTGGGGATGGACTTGAACGCCCCCTGTAGGTATGGTCGCTTACCGTTGAATCTAGGCCCAGAAGAATAGAGAATACTAAACACCCTACAGTGAACCAATAGAGGGACGATACTAACACAAAATAAGGTTGGGCAGGACCAATAGGAAAAGTGCAGAGCTGGCACCAACGGAAGCGATAGGTTATGCAGAGCTGCGCCCGACAGAGAGAGAGCTCGCGCGTCGCCGTTACCATAGTAACGAGTGGAACGCAAGCCGGAAGCCTGCACACAGCAGGAGAGCGGGGAGAGACGCGGCGCGCGGCATAAGGTAAGCAGCCGGAGCCCTGCGACAGGCAGTTTCCAGGAGCTTACAACTAAGCAGTGTTGTGGAGTCTTTCTCCACAACACTAATATAGAGGGTCACAGTGGATGAACTATCCACTCACTGTGATAGTTCATGGTAAGCAGTGCTGCTTACCAAATAGCTGGTGCCAGTTCCTGGGGTGGTGCAGTGGGAGGGCTGCTGGTCCAGATGGCTCCCTAAACCACTGGGTCCCAGTGCAGTCACACCCATTGCACCCCCTATAGTTACGCCCGTGCATAGTACACTGTTTCTACAGCTCCAGAAAACACTGAATGCACTATTTCACAAAAGATCTTGTGAATGAACTCTTTACTTTGCTAGATATAAACAATCACTTGCATATAGCTGGACTGTAATACAGCAGCATGAATTAAGAAGGACCCTTTTTGGCAAGCCATGAAAGAATGTTCCAAGAACAGGCCTGGTTCTAATTATTCTCTGTATATATACTGCTCTGTAAACAGTAGAAGTGTGCCAAGGAGGCAGGTGGATGAAAGGAGAGGAGCTACAGTAGGGAACAGAATAGATAGCTGATGTCAGATAAATTACTGGGCTAAGAAAACAGCCTGCTGCAAGCTCACGTTTTATGGAATTATTATAAAGTTGGAGTACAGGATACTATTAGACTTTTCTAACCATGAAATTCAGAAAGATTGTTGTAATGAAAAAAAAACCCCCAAAGGCATGTACTTTTTTCATGAATAGTAAGTGTACGACATAACACATTTACAGCAATAATATTGTTTAAGGATTTCCTATACATTATATATTTTTTTTATAAACTTTTAGCTAAGCTGCTAACCTGGCAGCCAGTAAGCAAAGAAAGAAAGAAAAAGTGGATTAATAAATGTGCTCCTGTATGCAAACTTGTTAATGCCACTACATTCATGAGAAACTAGAAAATGAAAATGGTAAAATTGGGCGCTAAAGGACTAGAAATGGCTTAGATACAGAACTAAGTATGACAGTGAAGTTATGCAAGCTGCTTGCGTAACTTCGACTGTTTGTACGTTCTAAGCATGCGCACAGCAGATGTTACGCATCGTAACTCTGGCCGGTCATAACTATTTTGTAACTACGTACGAAGGGTGTGCCAACCCTACGCTTGCCGTAAATATGCCATGGAGGCGAAGGGAGGCATTTAAATTGTACACTATGGGCTGGATTAGGCAGTTACATCCATCAGGACGCTACGTACGAGCGTGCTTACGCTTGCAAAAGTTAAGCTAGGATTTGGTAGTCGTAAAACAACAAAATTATGAGCGACTGAGGGGATTGCCCAGGGGAGTGCATAGTCCTTACGATCGCGTAAATGCGCTACGAGATGGTACTTAAAGTGCACTTAGGTCTGGATCCGGCCCAATATTAAAATAGTGAATTACGTGACAAACTCAGGAAAGACAATCATGTTTATGAATAAATGAAAGTATTTTTAGACGAAGCTCATAATTCTTCTATAAGTGAATGTCCAATCCAATACTTTTAGTGGATAAATCAGTATATAGTATTTGTTGATGCCAATCATGGTGAAGGTCTGGTGTTCTTTTCTGTAAAGTAGCAATATCCACGTGTTGCAGAAAGTGAAATGAAGTATATGTGATTAACTGAAATTCAATGAATCAAATAAATAAAGTCCTAATGAAAGCTTTGCATTCTATTGTTATGGTAATATTTAGAGACAAAGGGCCAGATCCAGACATAAGTTCACTTTAAGTATGATCGCGTAGCGTAGTTACGCACTAGTAAGTATAATGCGCTCCCCCCGAGCACTCCCCTTGCACGAATGTCATTTTGCTGATTTACAAATTCAAAACCTACCGTAACTTTCTTATGCGTATCTCTGGTCCAACGTATTGCCTTGTCGTACGTAAATGCTTAACCCAAACGATACTGTACAATTTATGCCTCCCTCCACCTACAATGCATATTTTCTGCTTGCGTAGGGATGACACGCCCCTTTGTACATAGTTACGAACAAGTTATGCACAATCAGAATTACGATGTATAGCATCTGCCATGCACATGCGCAGTGCGTTCCAACAGCCAAATTTATGCATGCAGCATGCGTTAATTCGCTGTCATACTTAAGTCTGAATCTGGCCCAAAGTCCTTTTAGTATAATAATATACACATGTGCATGTACAGAGCTTGCATTCATTTCTAAATTTGCATGTTCTGTACATGCTATACAGACAGAGTAATCTGACCATGAGATGTAGATACTCCAGCCACACACTGTGACTGGAGCTTCTTTAATTTTAAAATTTGGGTTTCTTGTTTTTTTGCAGGCAGCCAATCAGCTATCTGTATGGGTAGGTCTCCTGCAAAAATTGACAGGAGACCCAGCCAATTACATAAAGCTTGTACATTTGCAAATTGCAAATAAACGCCAAGATAAGCACATGGCCTGCATATATTTAGGAACATTATTAAGAGTGAATCAGGGCCAAATTGCTTTGAAAAATGCCATTCTTCATTTGAAGCAATAACCTTATGCAGTTTGTAATTAATATAGCAATAGAGACAAAAATTACATTTGTAGTAACATCCCCATCCCTCCCTCTGAAATATCAAATATTTACTTACAGCTAAAGCTTTTTTGTGGCGGTACACCGTACCGACAACTTTTCAGCAGAATACTATGTGACTGGGACAGAACCACTTCTTTTGTTTTAGTATCACAATGGGGCATAAAATGGACTGGGGATACTGCAGTGGGGCAAATAATGAAGTGGAGGCATGACTGTGGGTACAGTTGTATACAATTATAATGTCAGATAAGTGTTGATACCTTTTTTTTAATTCAAAATGCACTGCTTATAACACACTTAAAAGTAAACTTGAAGATTTATCTTGAATTACGTTTACAATATAAACAAGTGAAGATTCTTTTAAGGTTGCAACTACAATGGATAATGAGAAAAATGTACTTGTACTTAAGCAAGCTTTGTACTTAAGCAACCCCCTCCATGTGGGTCTTCTTATGTTACACATGCTATACAAAGTTTTCTACATAAGCCAGCAGAATTTAGTTGCTGTTATCATGTATATTGGTCCCTTTTTGTTATTGGATATATAAAATCACTAGCAATACTGTAGGAATAAATAAAACGGAACCAACAAATAATTATATTAAAAAGAAAAAGAAACTGCCCGACAAATAAAAGTATTTACAGATCTAGGGTCTAATCCAAACTGGAATGCAATTCTGGGTACATACTTGAGTTTTTTTTTAAATGATGTAACATCTGGGTCGACATTGAAGCCCCGATTTGCTGAACAATGTCAGCTGTATACACTTAAACAATCTGGCACTGGATATGTCTCTATTATTTCCCATAATCGTGTTCTGCAACAATCCTCCGTGCTGATCTTGTCACTTTCCACAAAAGTAGAAAAGTACAGGAATAGGAGGAGAAATTTGGTGCTAACAGGTCGTTATAGAAAAAATACCCATAAATGCAGAATACGTGACATTGTGATGTTGTGTTGCTCACAAAAATTAGGAGCTCCTAAAAACCATGATCAGAAGCTGTTTTAAACACTGTTACAGCAGCGCTGGACAGTACACACTGGTAAGACGTTGGACCCGTCTGTCAGTTATCCTGCGATTGGCACGATAGCCATTTAAAAATCCTCTAATGTGTATCCAGCTTAAAAATGAACACATCCTACATTTGGTAAATGCCATGTAAATCATGTGAGGTCTACATGTGATGAAGACACAAACACAACTGCAGCTCTGGACCAGTACACAAGAGCAGCAGGTTGTCAGCCAGATGCCATGCAGATATGTTCTCAGATAACTTTAATTGACAATGTTAATTTATATATTCATCAATGTAAAAATAATCAAAGTAAATATTATTATTTTTTAAACCCCCACACAGTGCAATGCATGAACAACATTTCCATACATTTAGTGAAGCAAGTTAAATGCTACCACAATTGTCCCATGGAGGTTTTGGAGTGTTAACCTTCCCCCCCCCTACCACCCCCAACAGAACATCCCTCTGAGCACAGGCAGTCACAGTGGTAATCTGCCTTGACTGTGTACTGGTTATGCACACTGTGAAGGTATTCAGAGATACACTGCGCCACTGTGTACACGTTTGAGTCTGGATCAGGCCCCTAGTGCTTCCACATTTGCATGCATATATGACCATCAGGTCCCTTGGTAAACACCATTCATAAGCCAAATGCTTTTATATCATAAAAGACTCTTTAAAGAAATATTTTTTTTTCTTTATTTATTGGCATTTGTAAAAGGTTTAGTGAGTCACAGGTACAATACATAAAAGTTGTTTTAGATAAGCTACTAATATATTATGTGTCAAGAACTGTATTAGTGATGTGTCATAAGCCTTCTGCATTGTACAGTGCACCCAATGACTCACAAAGCCCATAAACTGAAACCTACTCTAAATATTATTATTTCTACTGTGGATTGAACAGGTACAATAAAACAGTCAGACACTCCATTAAATTCACACTTAGCTAAAATGTTTTACGGAAAAATGATTTACTGAAATATGAAAATTTACAAATTAAAGAAAAAAGAATTTAAAAGGAGTAATTACAAAAATAGATATATAGAAAACAACTTGCAATGTACAAATAACAGTATTGTATATGAGATCATCTAAAACACTATGGACTGGATCCAGTCACAGACTTAAGGGCAGATAATTTAGTAATTTACTATCTCAAATCCCACATACACCCCCAGCTTTGCTATGTGCGGAAGGGACTTCCGTGTCCTGCATTCTGAAGCAAAATCCCATGTGCTGTGCCGTCCATAGGGTTCTTAAGTCTTCTGTCTGTAAGTCGTGATCCAGCCGTATTATCATTGATATTTACTGACACATGTTCATATTTTATATTTAAAAATTGCGTTTGTATGTAATATTGTACTGGACTATATTTCCACTAGCAGTGGGTTGATTTTACATTTATATATAGGTTATTATATTGATATACAATTATCTATATATATATATATATATATATATATATAAAAGCCACTCTGTTGCTCACTGTTTTACGTATGCACAGTAGCGTCCACTTCATTGTGTCGCTATGTGGTGGGAGCAGAATAGCTACTGCTCGGGTGCCCCATTTTCCTCTTTCCTCCCTCCTGCTTACCATCTCCTATTCCTCCTGAGCAGCAGCCCGAGAGGCCTATGGCCTCCCCCCTCTACAGCAGCTGCCCAGGCCTGTGTAAAGTGATGAGGCCGACAAAGTCCACCCCCAGGGTCCATAGCCTGGCTTACTTTTGCGTCAAATACGGACCTCCACGTGTACACTGCTGGCAGAGGAGCAGCGTGTCCTGGCCGCTGCCCTCTTGCTACCCCTGCACACAGGCCTGCTGCACCCACACTGCTACAAGGTTACACAGTAGCCCCAACTACAGCACCGCTGCATCTCTCCCCCAAACATACCATTGTCCTGCACACAAAGCTCCAAACTAGGGAAGCTGGAGACAAATGGCGGGAATTATTGTGACCTGGAGAGACATGATGGGGATTACTGTGACTTGGAGAGACATGATGGGGAATACTGTGACCTGGTGACACATGATGGGGAATACTGGGAGCTGGAAAGACATGATGGGGATACTGGAGAGCTGGAGAGACATGATGAGGAATAATGGAAGTTGGAGACACATGATGGGTGATACTGGGAGCTGTAGACACATGAAGGGGAATACTGGGAGTCAGAGAGAAATTAATTAGGAGTACAGGGCTGTATCCAGACCTATGGGTGCCTTACGGGCGCCTGAGGTCATTACGGCCGTTTTTGGAGTGGGGAGTGCACGCCCCCTGCACTTCCCGCTCTAGGTAGTAAATCTGGACACATACATGTCCAGATTCCTACCTTAGCTTTTACAATCATTATACTGCTTGCCCCGTCCCCTCATTAAGATGTCTATTTGTGCCTTCATGGCGGCGATAAGACATACGTATTGGGGGGGAAGCCCCCTTTTCGCATGCGCACAACCTTCAAACAACGGGGAATTACGTACGAGCAGTACGTAATTTCCCTCTCGGATGTAGCCGAGGATCGGAGTCACTGTGAGGCTGAATAGAAATAAATGGGGAATACGTTTTCCCATCATTTTGATGGGCCTTTGACTAGTAAAATTTATAAAATACAATTTCATTTATCATTAATCCTGACACGTATGAGCTATGAGTCCACTGTGGCAGCAACTGATATAGAGACGTAGCTATTTTCTGTGCAGTTTTGAATAATCTTGTTGCACCATATAATGAAACGATTAAATAGTTCTAGATATTTTTATGTATCAATAGATCTGTCACCTTAAAATGAGTTTTAGTAACTTTGTAGATCTTCTCTTGCTTTTCTATGGCTAATTTGCAGGATGTATGGTTATTTAAAAAAATTGTTACTGTTTTTATATTCCTAATATTTTTGGCAGATTACATAGAAAAAAATCTTTATTTGTATTTCCTACTTGCTTTTGGTTGCGCAAAATCTAAAGCAAATAAAATATCTTTTAAATTAAATTAATGGAACACTTTTTAAAAATATAATTTAAACATAATTTCAGTGCATTTTTTTGGTACATAAAAATTAATATTTATTTTCCAGCAAATATTTTAATACAATTTTATTTCTGGTATACTATAGCTGTATTCTGCTGGGATAAGGAAACATACCCCTCCCCTGTATATGTCCATTTATGGGTGTCATGAGAGCAGACTGTATGTGTGTATACTGTACTGAGTAGCTTCCTGTCATTGCTTTGATATGTTTGTCCGTATGTTGAAATGAACATGAACATAACAACGTTTGTTTTCTTTGTTTGCATTACAGCGGTAAAATAAATATTTCTGTTTGAAATAAAAAACTGTATATTAGTAAAGTATCATATGAAATAAAATGATTTGCAATAGTTAGTTGCTACTTTTAGTTAGTTATTACTTTTTCATAGCTATAATATAACTGATAAACATTCATAGGATAAGGCAAGTTTTACAATCCATTAGCAAATTGTGCTGTAGAAGTATTAGTACGTGTTCTGTACATTACTTGAGAAATGCAGTACAGTAACACAAACATCTCATAACAGTAGCCATTTACGTTAAAAGGTTTGTAAATAAGAGAAGTACATTTTCATTCACCATCCCCCAACTAGCAGATTGTGTAGGTCTCAAGCCAGTGGTGAGGACTCCAGAGATGTCACCCAGAGAAAGGATATAAACCAGCTACACAATAGACACAGTTCAGTTAGTTACAAAAAAAGGGGTAAATAAATGAAACTTTATGCCTACTACGTAATGGTGTTTGATAAATTACATTAGTAAAGTACTCTTTATTTACAGTTTACATTCAGATACCTTATTTTTTATGTACAAGTAATATTTTCAGGCGCTCAGAACAGGTGGGATAATGAAAGTATTCTGATTGAGTTGAGTTATTTAGATAAAAGGAAGTATAAACATATATATGTAGTAACAAATAAATGAAATTTAATTCATAAATTAATTTAATTACATTAATTTCAGTGGGTATGCTGAAACTTTTATCAAGTATCTCGTGTATACCTAACTTGCATATTGTTGCTACAGTGGTGCCTGTGTCTTTTCTCTAAAGGACTATTATTGACTCCTATTGTCAACTTGTGGCTGAGACTTTATTTTTTCACCTATCCTCATTGCAAGGTCCAGGACATTTCATTATCTGAATTGATTCTGTACATCTCATTGGTGCTACTCTACTGCACTTTACCACCCTTATTTTCAGTGCACTTAATAGGAATCCTTTAAAGATTTTTTAGTACATTGGGCCTGATCCAGAACTACGCATCGGAGTGAATTTACGCGTGGCGGAGACGTAAATTCGCAGTTTAGAACGCACTGCGCATGCGCACCATAGAAAATACGCACATTCACGTAGCGTAATTGTGAACGTATGAGCCATTCACGTATGTGTCACGTAAATACTTACGTGTGGGCGTGCCTAATTTACGTTTATCCAAAATACGTCTGAAATACGTGAAGTAGGCGGGGGTAGTATTTAAAGTGTTCAGTATGGGCGTGCTAAGCTGCGTACGTTCACGTAGTCTATACGTCCGTTAGCGGACGTACGCTGTTACGTGTGAAAAAGTTAAGGTAGGGTTTGGGCAGCATATATTGACAAAATACGTCCGTGCAAGGGGTGTGCCGAGGGGAGTGTAGTGAATTTACGTGCACGAAAATACGCTCTGCGAATAAACGTACGGCACACGTAGTTCTGGATCTACCCCATTATGAGTATTATTATTTTTTAGTAGTAGACTTTATTTTTTCACCTATCCTCATTAGACACACAAACGGCATGTGTATATTTAGGTACTTTATTAAGTGTGAATCCGGTTCTATATTAGATATTACCCTTTACCCCAAATATATTTATAGATCTCCACAGGTCTAGGTAGAATCCTGCTATACTACTAATTACATTTGTGCATCAGCATATTTTACTTGGTCTTCCTGATTTCTGATTGGGGTCGTTCTTTACCATACTGAGGGAATCCATATAGTATACTAGTTAGTAGGCAGATTCTATGCATTTGGCATTCATCAGGAGGCAGCTAGATTTCAAAAACAGTTTTCCTTAATGTTTTTTTTTCTTATTTGGTTTAATATTTCAACTATTTTATTTTTTCATACCATTAAAGCATTACGGGCCGTATTCAGAGATCCGTGTTTAGATCGGGCCGCAAATATAAGCACGGACGGAGCAAGGAATACCTACCAAAACCCCAGTCACTCCTAATTCGTGCTCTCGGACACTTATGCCTCCATAGACCAGTTGTAACTTTCTGTGTGCTGTTCCGTACGTATATGTCCTCTGTCCGTGTCCGTGCGTATCTTTGTAATCACGCCCACTTTTCCCTCATTTAAATGTAATCCATCCGTGAGGCACTTCCGTGTGTATAGTCTATGTGAACTTCGGAAAAACAGTTACTACGCATGCGCAGTTTAAACGTACCTAAAAAACTAATCTCTGAATACGGCCCTACATTTGTAACTATTTTGTGGTGGGAGGTTGAAGTAAAGGTTTGCTTTTACAAATAGATTTACTTTTTTCTTTACAGCAGGGCTTGAAGGGAGAGGGTATACGGGGGTATGTCATACCATCACTTCTCCCACTGGTTTCATTGAAAAGCTATAAATCTCCATTCACTTCTATTATTTCTATATTTTCATACCGCCAAATTTCTACTTTAACCACTTATAAAAATAAAATAAAAATCAGGATAGTCATTTAAGAATAATGGGCCAGATCCAACCTTTACTCCTAATTTCCATGCATTTAGATTTCATACGTTGTCGTTGTTCTGGGCATCAACAGGAATCCCTTCTATCTGATTGAAACACAATCTGCTTTATCCTGACTTCTTAAAAATGACATTTCAGGCAGTTTCTGCCAGGGTGTGCTCACAAGTCTATGTGACTTGGTATTCCATTTACGTTTGCATGCTCTAAAAACTGAAGGTAGGGAATGGCTTTGGTATATGGTTGACCTACGATGGTGGTAGCTCTTTTATTAACAACAAGACTTTTGTATTAAGGAAACAAGAATGTGTCTTTAAATAATGTATATTAAAATTAGGCCAAGCCATGTACTATAATATGTTTTGGTGCATGGTGAAAAAGATGATTTAACCTTAATTATTCCCTTT
>WWET01003590.1:141396-158647 GCA_011038615.1 Limnodynastes dumerilii
ATCTTATATCTTTTTCTTGATTATATGATATGCGTTTGCTATTGACAAAAGCTTTCCATAGAAGGTCTGTACACTGTCTACACTGACCTTTCTTTGTCACTGAATCAGATACAGTGATTCCTTGGACAGATTTATTGCAGATCATAACATAGTGCTGGAAATGAAGCAGTCAACAACCAAATTGTAATCCAAAGTATTGGAGGTTATATCATGCAGTTGTTTTAATAAAATGTTTTGATAAATTTGAGAAACAGACTTATATTTTACATGGTAGTGCAGTAACTTTATTTTTTTTATTCAGAAATTTACTGTGCTAATTGAAAGAGCTCTAAGTACAATAGTTTACTGTTATTTCATGTTTAAGGAAAAGTATTTACTAAATATTCATGATTTTTTCTTATTGGCTGGGTAACTCTTGCAATCTGCTACTTGGGACTGCAAATAAAATAGTGAAAACAGGGACCCACTTACTCAAATATTTTCTGTATAAGTTATTGTTATAGGGATATGGTAGTGATATTGTTCCATGATGTGTCTGGGGGGATATCTCTTACTCTGGTGCATTGTGGATGCTTGAGGTAAACAAAATGATCAGCTCATGAGAAATACGATCCCTGATTTCCAAGTCATCCTCACTTAGAATGGGAAGTGCTCAGAAGTAGTCTGGATACAGCAAAGGGTGCTTAGCACACTCACTGTCCAATTTACATGCTTACACCCTCCCAGGGCTGTATCTACCCGTCGGCCAGGATGGCACCCGTCAGGGGCGCCAGCCAAAGGCGGGAGTCACCCCAGCAATGCCACCTTGGCTAAGAGATGGTATCGCTTACTAGGACCATTTCATCATCCAGCCACAATCTGACTCCAGACAGTCCCGTTCGGCGGATGAGCCTGTAAGGTATGAAAACCTGGTGGTCGGGAGGGGGGAGGGGGCTGGAGCTGGGGGCACATGATAGGATTACTGGGGTTAAGGGAATGGAACCAGTCCCTTACTTTGCCAGGGGCGCTGGACCCATAGACACACCCCTGCCCCCTCCCACTCATGTGTATTAGTGATCTGTACTGTCCTGTGTTAGAAAAGTCTGTGGAAACACTTCCAAGTCTGTGCCAGAAGTGGGGCTCATACGCATGTGCACATGCAAAATGCAAATGTTAATGGGGATAACTAATAGTAATAATATTAATAAATAAAATGGCAATCACAACAAATATAAAAATGAATGATATCACTGTACATAAATGAACATTTCACCTTTCACGCACCCTGTGAAAAACATGAACAATATAGGCCTAAACCAGCGTAAGATACAATACCACAGATCATAACTTAATTTAGCAAATTTAGCAGATTTTTAAATTGCACGTGTCCAAAGTTTTTAACTGTGGGTATTCAGTATAGAATGCAACACATAGCTACAACTGCCTGCAATCGAAGGGGCATTATGGGAAAGGGGTGGGCTAATGTGGCTCATTTACAGTAAGTACAGTAAGGGTGTAAATTATCCAGACACCATCATAAGTAGGTTGTTGTTTATTTCATTTACATTATTTCATTTAATTACAACGTACTTTGTTATATTTTCATGAAAAAATGGGGGAAAAAACCCCCACAACACTGTGTTGTTACATTACCTAGGGACACAACACACCAGGGAAGGGGGTGGTTTGCCGCTGAGAATGGCCCTTTTAAACAGGGCTGTTTTTTTTGTTTGTTTTTTTTTAACTCAGTTTTATTAATCAGCATGTTCAGAATACAGACATTAGTAGCACAATTGTCTCATACATAAACAAGAAACGGGGCAAATTGAGTGTACCACATTATCATAACAATAAGAATAAACATTCTTAAGAAATGGAAAAGAAAGAAAAAACTTCAACATTTTCCATTAAAACAATAATAAAGGGAGGGGGAGAAGGGGAGGGGTGGGGAGTTGGTCGTCACCCTGTTTCTGATGCAATCAGTTGTTCCTTCTCCACCGGTGTGAGGGAATCGAAGATCCCCAGGAGGAATTCCAAGCGCTGACTGGAGTATTTCCCCAACCCTAACCCTTATCCTAATCCTCACCCTAACCCTCTCTTTCCCACAGCTTAACCCTTCTACCTGGATCCACTCCCTGCAGCCTAACCCTAAGACTCGTAAAGGGGAAAACAAATCAAGTATGTTTAGTCACACTCAGGGTACATTGAATAAGTAAAATTTAACTTTTATTAGATATATATTAAACTATCTGACAACTAGGTTCCCAAGTTAAATTAAAATTAAACGTGAAAAGGCATTTTGCTGCCTACCAGACTATTATGTCTCATTAATACATTTATACAACTGTTCCTCTCTGGTTCTTTATTATGTGACCAGTATTTAAAACTCTGATAATATCGGTGCAGCGTTACTTAGAAGCGCAGTCTTTGTAGCGGCCACAAATACATTTGAGATGTGCTTGTAAGCACTCCCAAGACAGGCGCTTTTTAACAGTTATAGTATATTCAGAGATATGCTTTCAAACACTCTTTACAGTTTCTGTAGCCGCTATAGTATATTTAGAGATTGACAGGCGCTACTTGATAGCAATTAGAAATAATTTTTAATGATCATAAGTGTGCTCTTCTAAATAGAGGAGGCTTGCATATATGTCCATATAATTCATTTTCTCTATATTACAAGTGGTTATTTCTGTAGTTCAATTAATCATCAGTACATTGAGGTTAGCTACATAGAGCCAGTTTATTCTGATACTTTTCTAATATTAAATAGGACTACCTATTCTGATGATACTTTTTCCTTGTGGGCTGCACATATGATTACATCAACACAACCTGCTACTTTATCACCACATCATTGTTATTTATAAGAAATTGTAACTTTGTGGTTGATTTTGTTTATATAATATTGATTGAAACATGTATTCAGCTCCAAGCAGAGCAGGTTTTTTATTTTGGAGCTTATATGAGTTTTACGACGCATGATTTTTTAATCTTTCAGCACTTTTTTCTCTTATTTTCACATTTAATTTTAACTTAACTTGGGAACCTAGTTGTCAAACATTTTAATATATACCTAATAAAAGTTACCGTATTTCCCCGCGTATAAAACGCTCCCTTGTATAAGAAGCCTAAATTTAAAAAAATTAAATTTTATAAATATATTTTTTAACTATTATATTTTACATTATTTAATTAAAAATGGGGTGCATCTTATAGAAGGGATATGGGGATATAACACTGAACTTACCTTTGCTGTCCCTCCGGCAGTTTCAGGCTCTCTCCACCGCAGCTCTGACTCAGCCTCTCTCCCTCGCGGTGCGCGCTGTACAATGACATTGTGTGACCTTAGGTCATGCAACGTCTGTGTACAGTGCGCAACAGAAGGGAGACAGCCAGAGGCACAGCTGCGGGGGAGACAGCCTGAAACTGTCAGAGGGACCGCCGGAGGGACAGAAAAGGTAAGTTCAGTGTTACATCCCCTGTATAAGACACACCTGATTTTTAGACCTATTTTTTGTCTAAAAAAAAGGTGCGTCTTATACATGGGGAAATACGGTACATTTTACTTATTTTATGTGCCCCTTGACTAAACGTACTTGCTTTGTTTTTCCCTTTACATTACTATTTCTAGTACTAAGGGAGCACCTCTGATTCTATTTACTTAAATCTTCTGTGTGCATATTTTTTCACCCCAACATATCTTCTCCCTTACCCCATTACTGCCTTAACCGTAAGACTCCCCTTCTAAGCTGTATTCCCTCCCCGCAGTCTAACCTAACGGGAAACTAATGTGAGAAGTTAGAATACACATGTGCACACCATTGCTGGGTTGAACTTGTACTGTGATGACTGATAGTGTATATATGGGATAACACACACATAAATGCTGGATGGAACTTGCACTGTGATGACTGATAGTGTGGAGATGGGATAACACACACAAGTGCTGGGTGTAACTTGCACTGTGATGATTGATAGTGTCAGATAGGAGAGGAGGTCAGGAAGAGACACAAGGAAAAGTCAGGACAGACAGGAATTCACACACCAAAACTAATAGCACAAAGCAAGAAAAAGGCAAGACCAACGCTATAAACGGCAATGTGAAAATACCACTGCTGGTTTTATATAAGGGATACTGACCATCTTCCTGATTGGCTGGCGTTCTGACTGAGATTGACAGTCAGAATGGGCATAAAGCAGACAGGGAGAGCACTCACCCGCTTAATAGGTTGCAGCAGCACTCCATGTGGTTAAGTTTGCATGCCATCACAATCATTTGACGGCATGCAAGCAAAGCAATCACTGGGAATTCAGAGCCAGTCAGAGGTAGACCATGGCAGAGGGAAGGAGAGACCCTTACATGTTGCCATGCTTAGCGTG
The DNA here is from genome assembly GCA_011038615.1 of Limnodynastes dumerilii. Classification (NCBI taxonomy): domain Eukaryota; kingdom Metazoa; phylum Chordata; class Amphibia; order Anura; family Limnodynastidae; genus Limnodynastes; species Limnodynastes dumerilii. The sequence goes on from WWET01003590.1 coordinate 145,759, forward strand.
GCGGCATGTAACGTGTGAATGTCTCAGTTTTGCCTACATAGCACTCATCACTAAATACCTTACACTATTTTCAGTTACTCATCATAAAATAGTAGAGAAATGTTACAGGGCTGATCCAGAGTTTCTGAGTTAGAGTAAAACTTGTGTAGACCTGAGCAAAACCAAGATGAAATTAAAGTGTATTAAAAATAGACATAAAGATTTGCAGTATGCAAGTTCTATGTGCAAAAGCAAAAGTGTTTTTCCTGCATGCAAAACAATTAAAATTAATTTGTACCACTCACATTGCAACATGGTTTTGCTTAGGTCTACACTTGCATCTATTTTACCCACTCTCAAACTCTGGATCAGCCCTACATGCTCTAATCAGTTACTGTATTTTTAATCAACAAGTAGACAGAAATAGCACAATACTTTCTAAACCTAGATCCCCTACAGTAATTAAAAAGCTTAAAATAATTATTTTAGTCAATAAACTATTAGGTAATACAATAAATTTAAATAATAGTTTGATAGGAATAAATAAGTATAGAATTTGTGTATTTACAGATAATAGGAGAGTTAAATAAGCTACAGTTTTCTACGTATTTGATAAAAAGTGATGGATTTGTAAGTATCTTAAACAGACCAAAGTATACAGTAATATATAGTAGTATAGTGTCAGCTTTACTTAAAATAGAGGATCAGCAATGACAATGTGTGATAGTATCTTATGTCTAGTAATTATATAAAAGTTGTTACATTTATAATACTAAATTACTTCCAAATTATTGTAAGATATAAGATGTAACAATATATACCAGTTATTGTGAATGTATTTTTTTTATTAGTGAAGCAAACACAGTGAAATTATGAGCTTTCTTTTTTCACCAACTGTGAGTACAACCATGCTATTCTACAAGTGTAAAGAGTAACAGGGCTGCATGCAATGGAAACATCTCACATCAACACTAAATTCATTTCTACCTTATCCTGAAAGGAAAGTATGTGAGTCTCAGACACATTCATCCTAGGGCAGATGTGTACGGAGATTTATTACATTTTACATATCATTACAAGCTAAACTTGACTTGCAAACATGTCTTCTACATTTTCTCATATCCTATATAAACAACCTTGGCATTTTAATCCATATTGACATTTAATGGTAAGATGAATATATTTATTTGAAATATGAAATATTAATGACTGTCTTTGATTCAAAGGGTAAAATAGAGCTAAATGTGCACCTGTATATAAAACTGTTGAACTGCATGAGAGGCAGTGGGCACCAAAGCAGTTCAAGTGGTTAGCATTTGTGCCTCTCATTGTTAAAATCACGAGTTTGATTCCTGGACAGGGCCTTACATGAGTGAAGTTTGTATGTTCTCCCACCCTCCAGAAACATGCTAGGAGGTTATTTCGTTGCTGCTAAAATTAGCACTAGTCTTTATATGTCTTTGTGTGTTAGGGGATTTAGGACCCGATTCACACATAAGTGTGTATTTGCGTACGTTCGTTAAAATATGCAACGTAATTCTCCGCAAGAGCAACTCAAAGGCCAGAAAGTTTGCAGAAAACCACGCCCACACACTCATGCATTTAATTACGTATGTACAGTAAGTATACCGTGCGTAACATTGGGAAAGTACATATTGTTGTTTCTGTGAATCGTGCGTTCATTTATGTACTTATAACGAGTTGTGATTCAAGCAAACATTATGGTTAATGGTTTAACTAGAATGTCTTTGTGTTTTGAGTTTATGAATTAAGTGTTATAATTGCCTTTCCTTTCTTGTGTTTGTATAACACTATATTAACCCTTAGGGCCGGATTTACTAAAGGCGACTGTAAGGGAGCTATTTAAATCACTGAAGGTTGCTGCAAATCACATGCATTTGCTGCAGTTTATTTGTGTAATTTACTATGCTCCGATTAATGGGAGTGATTTTTAAACTGGAGCGATGTGTTGCGAATAAACTATAGCGAATTTAGCCTCAACTTGTCCAAGTTGTTGCTAAAATGGCTATAGTTTGATTGCGCACTACATCCTGTCCCTTTAAAAAATCTATGTTACCTAATTATCCCTAACTATAAACTATAAAATGCATAGCACGGCATGCAATTAACCCTTAGCATACTGCTGTATGTAGTACTATAAAGCACAGCATGCCCTTGTATTGTAGGGCATGCTGTGCCTTATAGTGCCATAAGGGGCAGCATTCCAAGGGTTAATGGCATACCGGCACATATGCAATAGCACCCCGTAACTCTAACATACTACCTATGTCCCCCTACATATAAAAATTCCGTTCCCTGTTTTAAGTAAATAAATACATCCCCGATGCCTAAATATCATTATCTATTGTCCCGCTACAGATTTATCACTAAAGCATGGCCCTTAATAAAGCGCACCTATGTGCAGCTATTTTTGAAAGCAAGGTCTGTCATTTAGTGTAAAAATCAATACTGGCCCGTTACTGCTCAATGACTTCACATGCCCTAGTAAAAATCCTCCTTATGACCCTATTACAAAATAGTACTAAGTAACGCCCCCCTAAATATGAAAAAGTTACCATGTTCACCAAATCAAAAGTGGTGTCACAAATCTGCCCCTTTGAATAATAATCTTTAACACATATTACAGGCAAAAAATATCCACATTAAAAAGCATATTCAACTCACGGTTCTGTAGTGCAGTGTTGCTCCTGGCGACAGGGGTGACATCGGCTCCAGGTCTTCTTCAGCCAGTTGATTGGAGACAGTTCCAGCTGGTTCCTCGTCCCAGCAGAGAATGACTCATCACATTGCCCCGACTGTCTTTATAACCTTGGACCATCCGGGCTGACTCATGTCATTGCCCCGACTGTATTAACCTCTGACAGTCATTCGCTGGAGAGACGAGGAATGAGCCGGACCTGTCTGCAATCAAGAAGATCCTGAGCCGGAGTCAACCCTGTTGCTAGGACCAAGACAACACAACTGAACTGTATATAGTATATCCACAAACCTTCTGAAGAAATGGGGGTGGGTCACCCCGTGAAACGCGTTAAGGCTTATTATTATAACTGAATAGGAAAACTCACAGCACAGCGATCAATGCAATCAGTATCCCAGGCAGAGAATCATCATGATGTGGAGGGCTCGCATTGTGTTGCCCTTTGGAGCGCTCCTAGTACCTCTAACCTGCCGGGAATACCCTGCAATTTGCAGCTGAATAGTGGACACAAATTGCACTAATCCACTGTTCCATCCAGTGTGGAAGCTGCAGCTGAGACGCAGCTTCTCTACATTTCTGCACCACCTCCTGGATTTGACAAGTGCTCCAGCTCCCTGGTCTCAACACCTTAAACCTCCTCATATGCACAAGGGTCTCGCGGTAACTATACCATTCTGCATTTCCATTGACTTTATTTTGCTCTACAGGAGACATGTGGTAAGCTAACACACTGCTGTGCAGCCCTTAATCACTTGTTCGCAGATTCAGTAGAATAATTCAATTTATGGCTACTATTTCCATGTTCTACTGACTCCTGCTTCCATCCAGGTTAACCACTTTAACCTCTATACCTGTCCTGGGACCAGTTAATGGTTACACAAACAATTTTTTATCAGTTTCATAGCCAATTTCTTCATCTTGAAGCCATAAGAGGAGATTCTCTTTCTTTCTGCATATGCCAACTCATTTCCATCTAAAACATTGGATTTAGTGCTTCTAAGTATTGCTCACACCCAGCATTGCAAATGTCAGTCTATATATATTGCTTTAATTAAGTCAATCACTTGTTGATTTGTCTTTCCTATAACCCGTTTACGTTTTTAATGCATTTTATGCTCACAACTCCTTTTGTGGTATTGACCTTATTAAATAAATTTTTCAATTTTTATTAAGAACTGTGGACCGGATTCAGACCCCCGCATGCTTTCCGTGTGCGCGGGGTCTGAAATTATGCGAGACAATAGGGGAGTGCACACCCCCTGTCACTTCCCTCTGTCGTGCGGGCTTTATGGCAGCTTACGCTGCCATAAGCCTGCCTTAAATGCGACGGGCGGATCAGCGGCCCGTACGACCGCTGATCCGCTACAGTGTGGGAGCCCCCTCCCACACTGTACACTTTACATGCTTCCCTTCCGCCCGCTAAAGCGGGCGAGGGGAAGCATGTAAAGTGTACACGCAAATGGGCTTGGATGGAACAAAGTTGCGTCCGATAAACGCTAGGATTACTATAGTAATCCTAGCGTAACATCTGGAGGGCGCATGCCTCCAGTTCAGTCAGGTGATTTTCGCACCTTGCGTGCGTAAATCACCTGACAATCTTAAATCTGGATCCGGTCCTGTATTCTGATTGTTTTGTTTAACCTAGCGCTGACAAGAACTTTTTTTCCATATAGTATATTTATTTCATTTTGAACATTATTTTTGGTTCCATGAACTTTAAAATAGTAATAAAGGGGGACATTTTCAATAGAACAATTGCTTAGTGTGTCAGCACAAATTATTTAACATGAAGTAGGGGGGACTATACATAACTTATTGTCAACTTGGTATCACGGCATATGTTTTGCTATTTCTATGTGACATGACAATTATTAAGTCAGTGTCGGGCCATGTGTACGTTTGGTAGATGTGACATAACATGTTTATTCTTTGTTATCGGGCCATGTGTAATTTGGATTGCATTTTACACTTTCTAGTAATGTCAGTTTGTTTTTTTGTTTTGTTTTTTTAGGGCCAGGATCTACTGCGAGGTTAAACTACAGCGAGTTTAGCAACAAAACGTCAGAGTTTAACATAAACTCGCTATAGTTTATCGCAACACATTGCAGGAGATTACAAATCACAGCTGTAAATCGAGATTTAGTAAAATTGACGCTTTAAATGACAAATTCGCTGGAGTTTTACACCGATGTTGAGCGATTTAAATCGCAGCATTAAAGCACCCCTTAGTAAATCCGGCCCCGAATGTGTTGCAAAAAAAAATAATTAAATTTTTAAAATGCAAAACTTACCAAAGCCCATTGCATGCTGATTTGATTCTGGCCACCCATGCACAGAGAAGGGGAATCTCTGTGGAAATAAGGGAAGGGAAGAAAGAGCAGATGTGGGCGGGTCAAGATAAGGGTTCTGTGAATGGGAGGGGCCAGGTGATGGGGGTTAGGAATGAGTTGGGGACTCCGGATCTAATACCACAATGTTTAGGTCAAGATCCGAAGACTGGGCCTGGGAAGGGGAAGGGGAAGAGGGTTGGGATTGGGCCTGGGAAGTGGCAGGGGAAGGGGAAGAGGGTTGAGATTGGGCCTGGGAAGTGGCAGGGGAAGCGAAAGGGGAAGAGGGTTAGGATTGGGCCTTAAAGGGGATAAGGGAAGGGGAAGAGGGTTGGGATTGGGCCTGGGAAGGGGCAGGGAAAAGGGAAGAGGAGGTTGTTCATGTTGGGGGACCAGATTCTTCTGTGGCATTCTTTGAGGACTCTTGTTCCTCCTTCGAAGAGTGTGAATTCCTATGTGGGAAAAACTAAAAAAAAAAAAAGTTTAATATAAAGATGTCCTACTAATAACCATAAATTATTTTCTATGGAAAAAAATGAGAGAGAGAGAGAGAGACACACACACACACAATTTTAAATTACATAAACAACATAGACCCTTTATTTGTAAAACAAACATTTTTAAGTAAAAATGATACTCCGTTTATTGTACACACATTTTACATTGGGAGCCCAACCCTCCCTTGTCTCTGCATGCAAAAAATCAGAGTTCTATCCTCAAAAGTTTCATATAAAGATGTCCTACTAATAACCATAAATTATTTTCTATGGAAAAAATGAGAGAGAGAGAGACACACACACACACAATTTTAAATTACATAAACAACATAGACCCTTTATTTGTAAAACAAACATTTTTAAGTAAAAATGATACTCCGTTTATTGTACACACATTTTACATTGGGAGCCCAACCCTCCCTTGTCTCTGCATGCAAAAAATCAGAGTTCTATCCTCTACAGTATAAAAACCAAGCCGAAGGAGAACCCGCTACTGATTTACCTGGTATTCCCTCCCAGCCATATCTCCCCATAGGGGATCGGGAGGCATCAGCTGTTGCCGGCATATCCGATTATATCAGCGGCTGACATTTAATAAGGGACTCTTGTGTATGTGCTGAACGGTGTCTGTGTCAGTCATTTCACCGCACATCAAAACCCATTCCAGCTATCTCTGCAGTACAGCCTACATTCTGAGACACTTTCTCTGCCTCTATTGCAGTTAATCCCTTCGTTATATTTGTTGGTGACTGACACACCATACAACCACCTTTGTTAGCCGCCTACAACATTTTTTCATCTACAGCTGTAAGATCAGATTCTACCAAGTAGTAAGTTCTATATATTCTTTAGACTGCTGCCACAATTATTGACATTGTCTATGAGCCTATCATTACGGGGACGCCCATTGTATTGCACCTTAAATCTCATGTTTGGAACTAACAGTTAATGTCGACAGAACTATCTACCATCTTATGCTGGTGGAACTAGCGATTTCCTTCATTATTGTGGATACAGTCTTAATGTTTCAAACATTGGATACTAATTAGCATACCTAATCTGTGGTCTATAGACTTTGTGTTACTTATTAACTATATTAATTGTGTTTCAGAGCTCTCATGCAGATATCCATTATTGTTATTTAATTGCTTTATATGTCTAAATAAATATTTTTGTATACATCTAAATATACTAGAAGCTCTCACTATTTCTTTTTATCTATTTTTCTTAAGAGGGGCATATCTCACCCCTATAGCGAGCTGCTGCAGTATATATTGGACCTTAGAGGTGTGTTGCTGCACACAGCGCCCTTGTATGATATATATTTTAGTATAACATACGTCATTGGTGGGGGGTTTTTTTATCACGCCCCACATAACTCAAACACCTTGCTTTGATTGACATTTCATGTTAATCAACGGCATTTTAGAACGGAAATTGATTGTAAAGTCACGCAACCACTGCCTATATTAACAGCCACACACACGCAATGGTTGTCATAATCATAATGGCTCTGCCAGGAGATAAGAAGCGAAACCGCAAATTCTCAAGGCAGGAGGTTAAGAAATGAGTTGAATTGGTTCTTGAAAAGCTATATGATGGCAATGTAGAACTGGAACCTATTCAGCGAGCAGTGGCGTGAGAGGAAATGACTGCATCCCTGAATGAATTCTCACGCCAGCATCATGGAGTAGTTGAGGAGCATTTTGCCACTATGGTAAAAAAGTGGTAAGCTGTAGTAAATGTACATTTATTTGCAAATATTTTTGTTTGTTTAAATTTGCAACTAATACAATATGCTATGAATATATCATAGCATGTGATTTAAACATTGATGTGTATTTAATGCCTCTATTGCTAGTTTAAGCTTTTTAAGCATTGTTTTAACATTTGTAAAAACTTGAGTATGTGTGTAATAAATATTCAAATGTCTTACTATTTTTACATGTATTTTTATTTATTTATGTTAACAGTTGGCAGGATTTTAGAACTAACTTAAAACGGGAAATGGCTGTTGGCAAAATACAGCAGGTAAATGTTGTGTTCTATATTTCACATGCCTTCACAGTACATATATTATATTTTATAAGTCAAATGTGATACCTGAAAATATGAAATATTTAATCATAAATTTTATGATGTTATTTAAATTGCAATTGTATTTTATGATAATACATTTTTTTTGTAACATAACCAGGAAGACAAGTGTAGGCAGCATGCCAGCATCTTTACAACTAACTGAACCGGAGCTAATGGGGTCTAGTGTCATCCATCTCCAGGAGATTGTAGGAGAACCTAAATATGTAGACTCCGGAGAGGGTGTTCCAATACACCTCTAACAACCTAGGCCCAAGGAGGAGCCTCAAGCTAATATCCCTGATAAGTGTTGTGTTTTTATTTTTTAAACTGTGCACATGTAAAGGGATTGTTGAAACAACAACATCTAATGGAAAACCTAAACACTGCCATGTGATTGCAGTTAAAACCAACAGGTACACAGAATGATATTTAAAAATTCTTGTAATTTTGTATATTTAACATATAATATGTGTTGGTTATGCATGATCCACAACTAGTTAAGTACAAATTTTAGTATAAGCACTGTAATAAATGAAAAATTTAGATACATACATTACCTCGAACATTCGGATAATTTGTAATATTTTTAGTTACAGTTTCGTAACAATAATGTATTTCATTTTCGAATGTCCCTTTTATATTTTTTTTAAAGGGACATTAAAGTTCAGCACATAAGTAAATGCAAGTGATTAACATTTGTATTTTTTTTTTTTCCTTAACAATTGTAGTAGAATGTGTTGAGCAGGACCATGAAATTCAAGTGGAGCCTTTCATTTCCACATTATCCCCGCAGTTGTTCGATCCTGCTGATGACACATTAGAGGAGGAACCCATTTCATCAACATCATCTGCTCCAGCACCAACACCTTCGGCTGTGGGTGGAGCCACACAAAATCTGGGCCATTCTTCTCGTGTTGTTGTGGCAGGCTTCTAGCAATGCTGAATATCCAACACAACCTGCAACCAAAACAGCACCATCACTGGTTGCCACACTCCTGCAATTAGAGCAGGTACTCCAGGGGGTCAGTACTAAACATGACTTACATCAGCAAAATATCATTCTGGAGAAAATGTGTAACATGCTGTAGAGGATGGAAGACGACAACAAGAAGCAGCAGGAAATTCAACCTGCTGGAGGTTATAAAGCAGCATCTGCAGATTAAATAACGAAAGTTAGGGCTAGAGGAAACAAGATTTTGTTTAGATTATCCAGCAGCAGAACAGAGTATATAAGGAGCATCCACCGTGGCACCATCCTCAGGATGGTGGTAAAAAGACCAAAAAACCTAAGTAAAAAGTTTGCTGACACATGTTTAAATGTTGTGAATGTAAACAACAATGGCCACATGTACATGGGTCTTTAATACTCTTATTGGTGTTGTTGTGTTTTTTTTGTGTTTTTTCATAACAAATAACATTATTCAGCAACCAAAACATCTCTATTGATGTCTTATTCCAAAGACAAGTTAGCAATGATGCAATGCCTGTAAGGGAGAAGTACGTTATTTCATGTTTACATATATTAGGTACCACTTTGTCCAAGGCTCACACATGAGGTTTATGCAGCCATTTGAGGAGTATTGTTATGTCATGGGGATGCTAATTTCAAATTTAAGAATTTTTTTTATTTCATTTAATAATAAATACCTACTTAAAGACATATGTGGTTTTACTTTTAATTTAAATACACAATAGTCATTCCTGTAAGGCCACACAAAAGCATGACATATATGTATATATTTAATTTAATGCGGACAATACTTACTTCCTGTTAGCACACATATTCCCTGAACGTGCTTGCCACCTGAGAAGTGGAGCCAGATTGTTGAGGAACCTCCAAGTCATCACTCACAGCAGCATCAGCACCCAACTCAAAAGGGACACCATATTTTACCGTGATGTTGTTGAATATCAACACAGAGCAACCATTTGGCATACAATTGTTCCAGGCAATGAGTCGTGGCTTCTCCCAGGAAAGCGACCAACCACGTCTTGGATAAGGAGGCTGGCATCACATATAATCTGGACATTCAGGGAATGGAAGCTCTTAAAATTCATATAAATAGAGCAATCCATTACCTTAGGGACCAGAGCTATACGTGTCCCAATCACAACCCCTATAACATGCAGAAAGCGAGCTATGGTGGCAAACTGCTGCTTCACAGGCACAAGGACTTCCTTGTCCAATGGCAAACTTATAAACTGATTGATGAGCAACAGAAATGCCCTTAGGACTTCTGCAGAGTACAGCTGAAGGAAGCCTGGGACATTCCTGCGCAGCCTATGACCCTCTGGAAGGATCCAGAGGGACAAAACTGTAACACTGCCAACAATTTTGTTAGCGGTGGTATTGTTGTTTGGGAGGTGATGTTAACATCCAGGTTCCTCTGCACAATCTGCAGAGTTTCCAGAATCAGATGTGGAAGAAGTCGGTAATGGTGTCTAACATCCTCATCTAACATCCCCATGAGAGTAACACGTGTCCTATAGACAGATGCGCATCCGGACCCTCCGCCGTTGACGTTGACTCTGCCGAGCAATGACAGGGAGGTGCTTCACTTCTCTGCAAGCATGCCACAGGGAATAAAACATGAAAATCTGCAATGTTTATGAAATAAACCGTGTTAGAGACAATCTATATATATATAAAAACTATTCTGCTCCTCACCGTAATATGCATGCAAAGTAGTGTCCACATGTTGGGACGCTACTGCGCACCCAACATTGAGGATCAGGATAAACTTAAATACTGGGGGGCTGTAGGCACATGATGGGGGATACTGGAAGGCTGAAGACACATGATGGGGGCTAATGGGGGGCTGAAGGCACATGTTAGGGGATACTGGGGGGCTGGAGACACATGATGGGGGTCACTGGGTGGCTGAAGACACATGATGGGGATACTCGGAAGCTAGATGCACATAATGGGGGATAGTGGTGGGCTGGAGACACATAATAGTGGTAGCTGGCGGGCTGAAGGCACATGATGGGGAATACTGGGGGGGCTTTGGGCACATGATGGGGTATTCTGGGGGGCTGGAGACACATGATGGAAGACACATGATGGGGAATATTTTTCCCGTCATTTTGAGAGGCCTTTGAATAGTTTATATTAATAGAAATAATTGTTCATGAATCCAAATTCAAGAATATTATAAAAACTTGCTAGCCATACACTAGAGTATAGCAACAAGCTAACAAATAAACAATGTCATGTATCTAAAGCAAAAATAAGGACCAACTGACAGTATGGGTCAGAATCCTAGCTTAGGAGTAAAGCATAAACAGGTGCTATATTACAGCTATATTAAACTATTGTGCAAAGTAAAGTTAGCTTATAAAATGGATAAAATTTTACATACCTGGAAAATACTCAACTTTTTACAGCTTAAACAAAAAAACACATCCGCTTATGTGAAATTAATAGAATACAGTATAATTTAAAATATGAATTATAAAAAAGTATTTTCACAAATTTTAAATGCCACCCCTTGAAATTAAATATGTTATTGCCCAGGACTACACTTGCATCAAAATGTAAAAATAGTTATTGCAACTCATTCATTGAGTAAACTGTAAATGGCAACACAATAAAAAAAAACATTGAAGGAGTACACTTGCAGCAAAAAACTTTTAAGTTATTGCAACTCTGATTTATCCATAATGAGTCAACTCTAAATGTTCCTTTTCGGATGTCCCTATTTCGAATACCGCCCACTTTATAATTTTTTTTTCAGAATGGGTATATACTTTACCCATTCTCATTCGGAAATACCGCCGCCGCCGATATCCCGCTTCCGTCGCTACCGCAGAACCGCAAGGAAAGGTGAGTAACCTTTCCAGGGTGCTGGAAAGGGAGGGTTAGGGTCAGGCTGCAGGGGAGGGAGGGTTAGGGTCAGGCTGTGGGAGAGGGAGATTTAGGGTCAGGTTGCAGGAGATGGAGGGTTAGGGTCAGGCTGCAGGGAAGGGAGGGTTAGGGTCAGGCTGTGGGGAAGGGAGAGTTAGGTTTATTGTAATGAGAGGGGAGGGAGTGGGGGACTTTTCTAACTTACCTTTCGGAGCATCGAAAGCTTGGTGCTCTGTGGATCGATTGCTATGCCTCATCGAGGCATGTGAAATCGAAATCCCAGCCAGTTTCTAACTGGGAATCGCAATAGGGCTGTTCTAAGCAGGGACCCACACCCATAAAAAGATAAGGCAAATTAGGGTTGAGATGATGTTTTCTACTTCAAATTACAGATTACAATCAGAGCTGTACAGTATTTGTGTGCAATAACCAAAAGCTAAGTCTAATGCATTCAAGAAATCACAATTAATTTGCCCCATCACAATATAACATTGTTTGGACAAGTGCAGATTTGAATATTTTTGCTGTTACTTCCAACTCTGGATTAGGATGAGGCCAGTAATTTTGTGTCAATAGTTGTTTTACCTTCCTAACATCTAAATGTAAAGATAATCAATGAGAAAAGCTATAGAAAATGTGGATTTCCTTTTTTTCGATTGACAGATTTTTTTTTTTACAATGTGCAGTTCTGGATAAAAAAAATGGAAATAAAAAATGGAAAGTGATTCCAGTATATTGCAATTTATTATGTTAACTTCCCATAGAATGTAATTGGGCCAAAAAGCACATGGAGCCTGTTGCCAAAGAAAAACATGCATCCTAAGGTTTCCTGAATAAGACAGTGATTAAATTTGTTTAAGTAGCATTTGTAATTGTGAGCTACTAAGGATAAAAGAAATATAAATAATCCTGACAACTGAGTCAGGTTGAAAAAATGCAGTTTGTAAGTTGGTTGGGAGTATTATTGTAGCTATGAATTCAAGGCAAAACCTGATTTAAAGGGGTAGAAAGTCAAAGTTTTTTTCTGTTTTCTGGATAATTTGTAATAAGTTTTTTAATGTTGGTTTGTAGAGAGGACTTGTACTTAATGCTTTAAAAACCGTTGATATCCCTAACAAATATACTTACAACAGTGTTTTTAACATGGTCTAAAAACGGATGCTGCATGACTAAACATGACCTATTACCCAGATTAAGAGCATACCTTTTTGTTCTATGTTGCTCTGCAATAAATTGGATAACTACACTTTTATTTTTACTACCTTCTCTATAACGTGACCTTTGAAATTAGCCAGATCTTGTAATACAGTTTCTACTTCAGACCGCTTCCAAGAGAACATAAAATAAATACGAATATCATGAGCATTTTAAGTACATGTGTATTTTATACAACTCTCCTAGGATGTGAGAAGGCTCCCAAATTTTGGGTGCGCTAAATTCC
>WWET01003591.1:1905-14939 GCA_011038615.1 Limnodynastes dumerilii
TATGTGTGAGAGATATATATATATATATATATATATATATATATATATATATATATATATATACACACACACACACATAAGTCTTAGGCTGTGTGGATGATCATTATGGTAAGTCTTATTCAGTCCACAGATGTTAAATCTCACATCAAACTGCACATCCAATATGCTATTTTTCCTGAATGTTGGTTAGTACCAGACTACATGAGAAAGTATATTGTGCACAAATGCCTCTAGTAGCACACTGAAGTGAAGTTGGAGACCGCTCTCCATGCGAGCCGGCTATCAACAGCAAGGCACTCCTCACTACTGTCAGTTCCAGGTACTGGTGTCCAGTCTGCATGGGAGCCTGATCTCTTGTAGAACTGTTGGGGAATCCTGTCAATAGGATGGTTCTAACAGTGTAAGCGTTGCTCACATCTCTGCCGGATCATATCAACATTATAGCAAGTTCTCTAAACAAAACGCTTTGTGCAGAAATAAATATGTGCAAAAGGTGCTGGTGCTCAGTCTTGGTATAGATAATGTGCACTGACGTGTTTCTCTGCCCACTAGCCATTTCTTCAGAGGGTAACAGTCACTGTAATCCACATCGGATTATATAGTGTTCCCAAACAGTTGATGTTCATAATTAGCATCCGTTGGAAATAAACTATTGAAACAGTCCTTCAATAGTTAAAAGTTAAAACTGTGGTTTCTCAAATCAACACTTATCCATTACATAAACTAAAATAATTCCCAGCATTAGTAAAGACTCAAGATATTGGAATAAAAAAAGGATATTCTTTAAATTAAAATTGCAATAAAAAGCAGGAGAATAGTTCTGAAATTCACAAAAACGAATCAAAAATCAAAGAATTACTGACTATCTGTCACATAAGTCTCTCATCCTGACTTCAACCCTAACTAGAGCTGCTTAGCATCCAGCCAAAGATAATGCTGTTAATGTTGTCTTACTATAAGGATAAGAATTAAAAAATAATAGAGTAACCTAAAAAGGGTGCAGGCGGAAGCATGGTAATTCTACAGTGTGGGAGGGGGCTGATGATCTGCACAATGGACTTAAGGCAGGCCTATGCCAGCAACAGCTGCCATAAAGCTTGCACGAGAGAGGGGAATGACAGGGAACGTTTCGAGGTCTGGATCCGGTCTACTATGCTTTTTTTTTTTATTATTTTGACTCACAATAGCAGATACTTTTTTCCACTTTGCTAAACTGTCCTTCTGTGCAAAACAAACCCAAATATATTCAAATAAAAACTACTAAAGGGTGCAGTGACATTGGCTTCACTTGAACCCACACTGAACTTTTCATAATACTATAAAAAAAACACTTAACTAAGCCCCCCCTAGGCAGGGATCTAGATAGGATAATCCATCTATAGTTGAAAATAAGTGCTGGATAGCATTGATTAATATTTGAAAGGCTGAGGAAAAATATAACTAATAACACTATATATTTTTTCTTCTCGAAGGCCAGTAATAATCTTGGCAGAGTGTAAAAAGGTCCCCAAACATGCATATAACGGTGGCTCACTGAATAGCACTTGAGTCTTCAGCGCTAAAGTCATGAGTTTAATTCCCAGTGTAGACCTTATCTGTGAGAAGTATATTTTTCCTGTGTCTGTTTGGATTTTCTCCAGGTGCTTTGGTTTCTGCCAACACATGCTGGTAGGTTAATTGGCTGCTGAATNNNNTATTAATATATATGTGTTAGGGAACTTTGAATGTAGCTCCAATGGGGCAGGGACTAATATGAAAATAAAAGTTGTGATAGACAATGTATGAGATTGGAGTCTGAAATAATATTCCAAACAGTAAATAGTTACCTTTTAAACTTCTTGCGTCATTTGCTATTTGCAATTTATAAGATGTGAATGTTCGTTATCATTATTCTAATCATGCTTTTGGTGAGTTAACCTGCAGAAAAAATACACTGAATTATAATAGTTGCGAGTCCCCTCTGAAATTTTTCACATTGCGAAAAAAGCAATTTTCGGCTGCCCCTATTTAGAATGTGATACACCGCAGAATTTTTTTTGTTTATGAATGGGTAATTCGTATTCTCACAATCATTTTTCAGGAAAGCCGCCAGCGCCGCTGTCGGACCAGACAACCCTAGAGGTGAGTAATCCTCTCTGGGGACTTAGGGTTAGGTTTTGGGGGGTGCCTTAGGGATAGGCTGCGGGGGGTGGGGATTTAGGGTTAGGCTGCGGGTGGGAGCATAGGGTTAGAATTAGGGAAAGGGTAGGTTTTTTTACTTACCTAACAGAGCACTGAGTTTGATGCTCTGGGGATCGATTGCTATGCCTCATTGAGTTCGGAACTGGCTGGGAGCCCTTTCAAAATAGGTCCATTCGTTATGTGGTCCCACACTTATTCTAATCATCCACTAATCAAATGCCTCTGACATGTACAGTTTTCACTTTATGGAGCTAGTTCCGTTTTCACATAACTGTACATATTTTGTTAATGCAAAGCTTGCCTCCTTATTCTTAGAAAATATTTTTATTGATAGGTCAGATAATTTTATATGTCAAAGATAAGAAATGGCAGCTTTACCTGATTTTCTTAAGAGCGCAGAAAAAAAAGCATAACTAGAGATGTAACAAATGTAAAACCATAATTATCACCGTCAGCAACTAAAACTGTTTCATACACTAAAAAGATAAGCAGGGTTATTTCATCAAATGTTAATACAGATTTGTATGCCTAAACTCCTTCCTGTGTTCAGGAGGGCTTATATGTGACTTTTCGCTGGCATTAAATCCTGCCTTTTATTTCAAAATGAAACATGGAAAATAAATGGCAGAGGGTAAAACTTCCAAAAATGAATGTATTTACACAACTTTTAACTGCAGATCTTACTTGCTTGACTTTTAATTAATCACAATTCCCGCTTTATTATTACTTTGGTAAGGCACCAATTTTTGCCTTTTTGCAAAAGAGACTTTGTTTTTTTTTTTGTTTTTACTTTTTATCAGTAATGTTTTATGTGCATTGATATCATTTTTGTACTTTTACATTTGAAGTCTCTTCAGAGATAGAATGACAATTTAACTTGGCGATCCTTAGTTACTCTTAATGTGGTTGATCCAAATTTTTTGTGCCGTGGAAGCAGAAACACACTATTGAAAATGGCCCTACCAGATTTCCAACAGCCAGAGGCAAACGCAGGATTTTAAAATAGGGGTTTCCATTATATTATTACCTTAAATAATAAAAAAAATTATAAAAAAATATACACACACACATACACACAGATGCACACCCAGGGCGTGGTTTGCCGTTATGATGGTCTGTTTTGCAACAGACCATTGTGCGCAGCCTAACTTTAACCTTGCCCTTCTTGAGCCTTACCATGTTGGAAGTGGAACAATAAATGTCACCATTTTGTTGGTCTTAATAACGCCATATTTCAGTTTTCAGTTTAATTATGAAAAGAGTCAATGGTCTTAATAACGCCATATTTCAGTTTTCAGTTTAATTATGAAAAGAGTCAATTACAGGACATAGGATCACTTGAGGGTAAATATTTGACCCATTTTGGTGCTTGCCCAAGGAAGATGGTAAAGAAAATTTAAATCAGCCAACATGCCAAGAACATATATTCCTTCTGTAGCAAGACTAAGATGAGGAAAAGGGATGTTGTAATCTGCGACTTTAGTTCTTGCATTTAGGTTGTAGCCAGGGGAGCATGGACTAACAACACAACCTCTGCTTTTACAGTAATATCTGCTACCAGAAGACTAAAGGAAATGAAAGACCAGTAGATGGATTCTCCTTGTAAAAATATGCTCCCTGCTTTGACTGGACTGGTCTTTAATTGAAGGTGGCTGGTTGCTTATCATATATCTGCAAATATGTTCTGTAGCGTACAGAGTTTTATTTTACAGATAGAATGATATGGTTTGTTAGTGGTTAATGGCATTGTTGCTCGGGAATTTTAACATACATAGTAACATTGTTGATGAGGTTGAAAAAAAGACACCAGTCCACCAAGTTCAACCTATTATGGATCTCCTGCGATCCCTATCTTTATACTTAAAATTGATCCAGATGCAGCAACCTCCAATCTTTATTTCCCTTGTTTCTGTTAAAGCAGATTACCCCTGCCTTTCATACACCTGTTTGCATTAACCTATAAATTGATCTAACCAAAATCTATTTTGTGCACTCTTTAATAAAGGATGTCTTGTAGAATGGAAAGAAAATACATAAAAATAAAAATATTTAAATTCATGAGTCCTGCGATTGCAAGGATGTTAATCAGTTCTTCTTATTCTAATGAAATAGCCTACATTTTGAGATGAATTCACTTTTTAAAATACAAGTTAGAGTTACTCCTATAATTTATGATCTGATGACAACATGAGGACAGATACCAAACCTCACTCATGTGGTCAATGGCCATAATACCCAGTTGGACACTGGACCACCAAAAGACAATATATGGTTGGTATATGCTACCATATAAGATTTTAATTAAATACCAAACATGGCTTTGTCTTAAATTAGTTATGGCAAAGTTTCAGCAAACTGACTCTGAACCAAAATAATGTGTCAATAATGTGTCAATTGAATATATTAATATTATAGTGTGTACTGTCAAATAGAATTCACACTAGTATATACAATACAGGAAAAATGTAGATGCATGATGGGAAAATAGTGTGTAGTGTATATAACTCTACACTTCAGAATTGCTAGAGTGTGTAATTGAGTAGTTAGCGGTCACACTAAATGTAAATATTCTTGTTAATGTGTTCACTACTTGCACAAAAATGGCTGAATTAGTGTAATGGCTTCTTTCAAAAAATACATTGTGCACTGTGCAATGTGCACTGTGCGGTGCACCTGGCCACCTATGTTTTTAAAATAAAAAAGAGAGCCCAAATAAGGTTGTTGGGTCCTTATTTAACAACAGCAGAGCCACCGAGAGGGGGTACAAATTGGGGCTGGGCATGCACTGGGGTTTTTAAAAAAATGTTCTTTCTTTTTTTACATTTTCTTTCTCCTTCTTTGATGCTGAGAATTAGTTACATACATCTTCAGATATATGATAAGCTACAGGCCACTTACAAGGCTTCTCTGTTTTGGTGGTCCTAACTCTAAAACTGTCAGAGTCCCAACTTTGGGTAATATATCATGTATTTTTAAATTGAGAGTTCACTCCTGGCAGAGGTCCCCAAGTCTCCAAAACAGCTACTCTGAAACAGCACCCCCTGTCAGCTGCCATCCCAGACATGCTTTAAAACAAACACACAATATGGAGGTTGCTCAAATCAAGGTATAAGGTATTATGGAGCAGGTGCTGTAGGGTATGGGGAATTTACACAAATACAAATAAGACAACCCATCACTCTTGTAATTATCCAGCCACAAACCATAACTTTGTATCTTTAAAATAATAGTCAGAGAAGTTGTTACATACAGCTGCAGATATATGTTAAGCTGACAGAGGCGACTGGTAAGTATTTAGCCAATTACTATCCTTCCCCACAGCCTGACCCTAAGACTCTCTTCTCAGCAGCTTGACCATACGACTCCCTTACCCACAGCCTGTCCCTAAGACTCCCTTTTGTATACTCACCTCCTGTCCAGTGCAGCGGGTCTGCAACAGGTGTTCCTTGCGTCAGGTGGGCCGGGGTCCTGCTCTGGGTTTCGGAAAGCCTATGAATGGGTAAGTTGCCGAAAGATTAATTCAACATACTTACCCATTCATTAGTAAAACATACTAATTAGGCATATTTTCGAAATACAGAGCTGTCAGCTGTATTTCGAAAATATGATTTTCATTCTGGAGAACGGAACCTGTTACCATTGTACCCTCTTACAACACTGCCCAGTCATCCTGAGTATCACCAGACAGTGGTCTGAGTATGACCAGTGGTGTAATAACCACTGATTGAGAACATTGGTTGTAAACTAAATTTTTGTAATAATTGAAAAAAATAATAATGTTTATTATAAAATGCTAAATATATACCCAAGTTTACAAGTCTTCCTATAACAATATTTTTTCAACTGATAATTTATCCAGATGCACTAACTTTTAATCATATATTAGGAGGTGGAAATTAAAAACAGTTCTCATGAATTAAGTTTAAAATAATCAAAAAGGCTGTAACTAATAATGTGTTAGGAATGAGTCATAAACCTATTAATATAAAGAATTATATCTTTGACAGGACTTCTACATTTGTTCTGTTGTGGAAGTGGAGCAGGTCTGATAGGGGGAAACATGGTCTTTTTCTCTGAATTGATGGGGGCCCGGATCCCAGAGTCACTAACCTGTAACACAAGCACAGTTTATATCTTAGTCAAACCACTGTAAATACAGCATCAAAGTTCAAAATTAGAGATTAGTTGTAGAGTATAGTGCTTATGTTTAGTACAAGCATAGGAAAAATGCCATTGTTTTATTATGTTGTTTAGACCTTTTTCACGTCAGTTTCTGGATCTTAACAGTGGCAAACGCAGGATTTTGAAAGGGGGTTTTCCAATGCGTGTAATACATGTGGGGTATATACTGTCATACCGCACATGGCAAAAATGTAAATATTAATTTAAAGAAAATAGTTTTATTTTGAAGGTAAACATCTAATAGCAATAGTAGAGCACATTACACAATGGACCAGAGCTTGTGTTAGTGAATAAGCACTGTTGAACGAGGTCATGTTCTTACGTAATTACATTCTATTGAGTATCTACAACCTATCCTCATCTGGACGAATGTTGGCGACGCATTGGAATCTGGGTAGGGTTTACATGCGTTACATATACATTACGTAGTTACGTTACGTAGATTGTGATGCAATTGCATTCAGATCTGGATCAGCCACACTGTCTCTTTGGTATATTACACCACTGTAATGATATCTGTGTTCCACAATAGAATTGCTGTCGAGAAAGCACATGTTAAATTCTTCCACCTCTTAATTTTGCAGGTCCCTAGCATTTACACTGAGATGCTTGTTTACATGTACTAGTAATGTAATGCTGTTGCTAGCAGGACCCAGGGAAGGAATGGAGAAGCAGACACTCATCCACAGCTAAATATGAGGGTGGGGTCTTGTAAAAAGCTCTAAAAAGCCCCCTGCAGAATACTAAACCATAAAAAGAGGGTCCAAACAACCTCTTAAATTTATAGAAACAAAGCAAGTAATGGTTTAAAGTATAACTGCGCTAGATAATACCAAATAAATAAATAACTTCTAAAAACTAAGCGGCATGCAGGGAGAACGTATATTCATGTGTGAAGCATAGAAGTAATCACTGTAGAAGAAATCTCCTCTCATCCAAACAGATACATAAAAATGAATGGAAAAAAAGGATAAAATCAATCAGCAATGCAGATAGGAGACTCGTCACAAATCGGTTAAGTCCACATGCATATACACGTGGGGTTATTTATTAATTTTATTTTATTTATGTCTGGTGATATATTAGTAAGAATAGAGCTATTTATCCCCTTTATATCTTGGGGATGCTTCTTTGGATAACAGAGGTTTACTGTAGAATGACAGTTGGATCCACGTGTATTAGCACGTGGGTTTGTTTACCTTTGGATATCTGGTAGTGGCGCTACAGTCACTTATGTTTATTATCCATTTTGTGTTGGTATATAGGGAGGATATTATCCCATAAGGTTATGAATAAGGAGAGCACTTGTTGATAAGTTTTTTAAACAGTGTGTGCAATATTAGCGGCATGCAGGTGATAGGATACGGATTCTATTATCCACCGGCTCAAGTTGATACGTATCCATGGTGACTAATCAAAATCAGCTGCTTCCTCAACTATTAAAGACCTTACCTTCCAGTATCCGGATCACTATTGAGAAAGGGCAACGCCCGAAACGCGTTTAGGATCTGGACCACGTAGCAGCTGCCGTGTCTCTCTCCCCAGCCGACGTTCCACTGATTCCTAAGGACTTTTTTCACCTCTGCTAGGACGTCCGAAATTTGCAGCCCCTTGGGACTCGTGTGCTACTGCGGTAGGGGATTGTTGTTACCCCCAGTCTGCCTTATTTATTTATTATATGTTGTCAGATGTCACTGTTTTAATTGAATTTGTTCAGTAAATATTATTAGATTTTAGATTTGTGACGAGTCTCTTATTTGTATTGCTGATTGATTTTATCCTTTTTTTCCATTCATTTTTATGTATCTGTTTGGATGAGAGGAGATTTCTTCTACAGTGATTACTTCTATGCTTCACACATGAATATACGTTCTCCCTGCATGCCGCTTAGTTTTTAGAAGTTATTTATTTATTTATTTGGTATTATCTAGCGCAGTTATACTTTAAACCATTACTTGCTTTGACTCATCCCCAGCTGATGCTGTGCAGCTTTACATGTCATTACATGACCACCCACCTCATTATCAATTATTAACTGTATCTGTCACTAGAATACTAATGTGAAGAGCAGGGCTGAAATCATAAGTCAGTAATCTCCATTCTCCCATGCACTATTTTGCTGCATAGCTTGGCAGTTATAAATGGCATAATTTCTGTATGTGTAGGTATTTTTACAGGACATACATACCTGTTGTACTTAGAATAGTATCTATATTCTCTATAAAATAGAACTGTAATTTTTGCTTTAATGTGTATATATTGTTATTTGTATTATTATTAGCTATAGCAAATGTCTACGCTATGCTGCCTTTGACTGTTCTCCTTATTTGTGTACTATAAGCAAAGCTGGATATTATGTATCCCTTTAGCCTAAGGTAATAATCCTAAAACATCATTGTTCCCTATATTTAATATTCTATTACTGCATTACTCTATCACTGTATTCGAGGGTCTCTAGTGGCACATTTTAGCCAGAGAGGCAAAACCCAGACAGATAGCACACTCTCACCACCTGCTGCTGGGTCCAAGACTGAGGACCCGAGAATGGTTACACTCTCCGGTACAAGAGTCTAATTGCTGAAAATGGAACTTCTGAAAGTTTCTTTTTCAAAAGTCCTGTTTTTCGAAAACTTACCGCTTTCTACTTTTTTTTGTAAATGGGTGAGTATGCCGTTCGGCATACTTTACCCATTCACTTTCGCAATTATTGTTATCCTTCCGCCATCTACGATATCCCTCCGCCGCACCTTTGTCGCTGCTATCGCCGAACCTGGATCAGGTGAGTAAGCTATCTGTGCGGGTTAGGGTTGGTGTTAGGGTTAGGGTCAGGCTGCAGGCTGCCTCATCGAGACATAGCAATCGAAATCCCAGCCAGTTCGCAACTGGCCGGGAGAAGTCTGATTTTTTTTAAATCAGTCTTTCTAAGCGGGCCCCCCCCCCTCCCTTCCCCCCCAAGAACAGGGGAAGAGATCTCAATGAGACCTATATCTTGTACTGTATCTAATGCATAACTTTTTGGGTTTTAAAGGGGCATAACCCTAGATCTGCAGACATGATGAGATTCTGAGCGACTTCAGATTGACTTTTTATCTTCTGAAGAATCAGAGGTCTTAAAAAACAAGTATCAATAATGAAGTAACCCCACACTAGTATAGCCGGCTACACTCCACTGTATAAGTCCCTAGTTATACAGGATTGGTGCACCAGTTAACACTAAATAAACAATTGAAACAAAGAGGGCGTTGGGCCTCGGAGTTAGTAGCGACAAGTATAACAGCATCAAACTCTGGTCTGCTTTTCAGCAACATAAGCCTACAGAAGCAGTTGGCTGTCTGTCTGGTTCATAGATCTCAAACAGACCAGGCAGGTAAAGAGTGTTAACATTTGTCCTGTAACTCTGGCCCGTAATGTGTAAGATGGGCCATCCTGGGGATCCAAACTAGCTTGCCACCTTTTACACATTTTCAGTTTACAATGGTTTTCAATAGCTGCATTCGTAGTCTGGGCATGAACCCCTCATGAATTGGTACCCATTCTTTTAGAATTGGTGCAGTAACATCCGCTGAAGTCATTATAGCACTTGGCGGGTGGAAATCGCAAGCTTATAGAAGGTGTATTAGATTAAATTAATCTTATCTATAAGTTGTAGCCTTTGCATGGTTTATGTTTAAGTAAGCATGGTGGTATTTGAGTCGGGGTGAGCCAGACCAATCATTGCTTGCCTTCGGAAAGCACAGGGGAATTTTCCCCTATTTTTCCGACTTATCAGGTGGCCGATTGGCCTGGTTTCACCCTTGAGGTTTTAGGAGTTGTTTGCCCCTGTTGGTTTCACTCTGACTTTTCTTGTGCTGTTTCCCACCCTCACCTTTCCATAGCTCCTTCTTTTTACCCTTCTTTCTAATTTTCTGATTATAGGGATTCATTTGTAGTTAGGGTAGGTCCATGTGATGTTGAAATGCATTTGATTTTATGTAATTATCTAATCTGGCAGATGGTACTCTTATTTGTTTCACAGGTTTGGTTATCCAGGGCTGTCGAGCCCTTATCAATGGCCACTTGTACATTCACTGGGCACAAAACTTTGTTGATTGAAAATGTGCACAGGTCGACCTGCCGGGTTGGGACATAGATTGGTTGGCCATTGTTATTCCACGAATAGCACAGTAAGCTGAATTACTTGCTCATACACCTTGGCAGGAATTACTTAGGCCATATTAAGTCCTGCTTATTCTAATGAGAGGTCAAAGGAGATCTTTCTGCTGTTTAATCTGCATATCTAAATTTAATGATTTGCTGGTCATGCATTATACTGAGGCAATTGTGGCATGACCCAGGTTCTATTTGTGCCATTGACAGGGTCCGTAAAAAATTTTACCATTCCATCACCAAATTCGTGGTCCTTGCCGTATTAAAATAATAATTTAAAATTTCAAATAAAATGAAATAAATTATTGGTTGAGATGAAATAACATATAAACAGCAACCTGGTATCAAAAATGTTATTCATGTGGAGCTAGCATAATTATTGGGTCAGAAACAAGAGGATATTTCAAAGAGGTAAGAAATACAGAGTATAACTCCAAGAATATTCAATTGGTGTCTATTTCCAAATAAACGTATATTGGAGGCAAGATAGTGATATTGCAGAGCTCTTTAAGATATATGATTTGCAATCTAAGTAACATAGATTACGGTGCAGAATTACTGCACATGCGCAGTAGAACATATCGGTAAACTCCGGCCGCTCTGCATACGGCCCAGAATGTGGGCAGCATTAAATTCAAAGATTCCAAAGATCCAAATATTTATCCATGTGTTGTAAATAGCAGTTAGGCAATGAAGACAAGGTATTACCCGATCCTCGGGAGTTGAAAGCGAGGCGCCTTGTCTTTTTTATATGCCGCTGGTGCCGTCACTCGTACTGGATTAAGTTGGTATGCAATGGGTGGCCCCCCATTGTATCCAAGTTAGTTCAATATACGTACTTGTATAGTTGCCCACGCCACAATGTCTCCGTCCCTCACAAGAATTAAAACTTCCGTAATAGCTTACGCGTTTCATCTGGTTAGCAGACTTTTTCAAAGCAATATAGATCTCAACCACATTGCCAAATAAATAGAGGGAACACATCTGATGTATAAGTGGTCATTTAGCTAATTGTTATTCAGCTTCGCTCTCCATCCACTTAATTAGGGGATTCAAGTTCAGTCAAAATACGATCTTTTATTATGAATTCTTAAGTCCTTAGCATCAGATATTAATCAGGTATTTAATCAGACATTTCACATAAATCATCCTCACATACATTTTCTAAAGAAAAGGTTGCAGTTTATTCGTTTGTAACAAATATACTTAGTAAAAATTTGAATCAAAGATTATGGTGTTATTAAATATAGTGTTTGAAAAAGTGTATTTTATTTTAGGTGGGACGATGTATTATCATGGGCAGCACAAAATTAAGGGTTTATATTGTGTATAAGAACTATCCTTGACTTTGGAAGGGGGAGGAAGTTTAACAATTACAATTTTAATATAACCCATTCCCATTTCCATTGCTGTAACCTGATATAGCAATTGAATGGGAAGGGTTAACCAACAGAGGGGCTATTGAATTTTGGTTGTTAAAATTGATATTAAGTGATGGAAGAATTGTTCATACATTGGGGTAGATCCTGAACAACGTTTGCAGTACGTTTGTTCGCGTAGCGAATTTTCGCGTACGTAAATTGTGTTCTAGTCTGATTTGTTTTTTGTTTGATATTATTGTCATGAGTATTAATTTCTGAACAATTATGTTTGAAATACCTTGGAAATTATGATGATTATGTTCATTTAAACATCTTTCTTTTCAGAGGAGTATGAAAATTGTGCCTATTTGAGATGTATGCCCATAATCTAGTAAATGCCTACTTGGTGGTGGGGTTGCTTTAAAAGGGTGGCTCATTCAAATATTCCATGTTACAATTTGTTATAAATGAATAAACCGCAACCTTTTCTTTAAAAAATGTATGTGAGGATGATTTGTGTGAAATGTCTGATTAAATACCTGATTAATATCTGATGCTAAGGACTTAAGAATTGCATAATAAAAGATCATATTTTGACTGCACTTGAATCCCCTAAATAAGTGGATGGAGAGCAACGCTGAATAACAATTATCTAATTGACCAATTATACATCAGATGTGTTCCCTCTATTTATCTGGCAACGTGGTTGAGATCTCTATTGCTTTAAAAAAGTCTGCTGGCCAGACGAAACGGGTTAGCAGGAGGTTTTTACACGTGGAGCTGCTATTTGCAATATCATACCTGAGGCTATTACGGAGGTATTAATTCTTGTGAGCGTCAGAGACAATGGTGTGGGCAACTATACAAAATATGTATATTGAACTAACTTGGATACAATGGGGGGCCACCCATTGCATACCAACTTGATCCAGTACAAGTGATGACACCAGCGGCATATAAGAAAGACGGGGCGCTTCGCTTTCATCTCCTGAGGATCGGGTAATACCTTGTCTTCATTTCCTAACTGCTATTTATGACATACAGATAAATATTTGGATCTTTGGAATCTTTGAATTTATTGCTGCCCACATAATGGGCCTGATTCAGAGTTACGAGCATGTGCGATGCAGAATCGCACATGCTCATTTGACTACGGGCTATTCA
>WWET01003591.1:20059-43513 GCA_011038615.1 Limnodynastes dumerilii
CCGCAGGGGAAACATGGACTGGAGTACCCTGCAACAGAACAATGACATTACATGCCGCTGCCATACCGCAGCATGTAACACTAAAATGGCTTAGTATTGCCATATAATTAAACTAAGCTGATGTGTGAAGCGGCAACAATATTAAAGTATAATGACAGGACAGCAGTCAAACTGCTGATGCGCGTTTCGCATGGTCAGGCTTTGTTAGGATATGAGTGACAGGTATCTGACCGTGTTTAAATACCCATGTTGTGGACTGGGAATAGCCAATCAAAAATCGGGTTTCATTCCTTCTCCTTTGGGAATTAGAGAAGGTTCATCAAAGGTTAAGGTGAAAGTTACTGTTATTGGTATAGTACATTTCCAGCCTTTATTATTGCCTTTATTATTGCCCCTTTATTGTGCCCAGTCATTATTATTGCTCCTTGTATGTGCCCAGCCTTTATTACTGCCCCTTTATATGTACCCAGCCTTTATTGCTGCCCCTTGTATGTTTCCAGCCTTTATAACTGCCCTTTTATATGTGCCCAGCCTTTATTAATGCCACTTTATAAGTGCCCAGTCTTTATTACTGCTCCTTATATGTGCCCAGCCTTTATTAATGCCCTTTTATATGTGCATATCTACATTTTTTTACATGTCCTTCTTTCCCATATTTTCCACTTCACTTACCTTTACTGTCCTCCTCTTTCTTATTCCTCCTCTGCAGCGTGCTCTGCGGTGATCCCCACTGTGCCTTTCATTCTATCAGCACTGGAGCCTATTGGAGCCCTGTAGGACCAAAGCTGTTTATGTAAATGATGCTGCTGTAGATAAAAAGGCACACCATTCACATGAACAGATATGATCCTACAGGGCTCCCATATGAGCCCTGCACAATATACACTAGACCTAGCAGAGAAAAAAATTTCTGCCCCCCCTCAAAAAAAAGGATCTATGTGCCCAGCCTCCACGTGTACCTTATATGTGTCCAGCCTTCTTTTGTGCCCCCTTTATAAGTGTCAGCCACCTTTCACGCCCCCTTTATAAGTGTCAACCTCCTCTGTGTCCCTTTAAAATGCCAGCCTCTTGTTTGCCCCCTTTGTAAGTGCCAGCTTCCTCTGTGCCCCTTTATAAGTGCCAGCCTCCTTATGTGCCACCTTTGTAAATGCCAGACTCCTCTGTGCCCCCCCTTAATAAGTGCCAGCCACCTCCATGCCCCCTTTATAAGTGCTAGCCTCCTCTATGCCCCTTTATAAGTGCCAGCCTCCTCTGTGCCCCTTTAAAGTGCCAGCCTCCTTTGTGCCCCCTCTGTAGGTACTAGCCTCTTCTGTGCCCCCTTTATAAGTGCCAGCCTCCTCAGTGCCCCCTTTATAAGTGCCAGCCTCCTCCATAGCCACCTTTATAAGCGCCAGCCTCCTCTGTGCCCCCTTTATAAGTGCCAGTCTCCTTATGTGTCCCCTTTGTAAGTGCCAGCCTCCTTATGTGCCCCCTTTATAAGTGCCAGCCTCCTCTGTGCCCCCTTTATAAGTGCCAGTCTCCTCTGTGCCAACCTCCTGTAACTTACCTTTCTCCTATGGGAGCCCTGTAGGACAAAATCAGTTTAAATGAATAACGCTACCTCATAGTGTTATTCAATGGAAGTGAGCCCTGTATTCCCAGTACTATTCATCTCAATAATGAGATGAATAGAGATGACGGCGCCGGCGACTATGAGAGCCGCGGGCCCGCAATCTATGTGACCGTGGCCCACTGTGCTGAACTATGTGGCCTCCCTAGACCACCAGGGACCGGGAATTGTAGCCCCCTAGGAGGTAGCTGCAGCAAACGGCTGAAAGAGCCGCGGGTTGCCGACCCCTGGTATAGTAGATCAAGGCAGATGAATTGAATAATCTGTCACAAAGTAACAACAATTAGTAGTTGAGTTTGTAAATAATAACACAGAGTAAAAATATCACAAAATTTACGTAATGCTTCCATTGATTTCATTTATTATCATAATAAAAATAAAGAGACTCAATTATAAATATTTAAGGTGCTTGTATTGGTTTAGTAAACCATGTAACAAAATAATAAATAAATAGTTAATTTGTAAACAATAAGAAAAATAAAAATAAACAAATATTAGTGTTGTATATAAAATTTATATCAATATAAAAACCAAATATGCTGAGAAAAGGTCTCAGTCAATAAAAATGGAAAGGTGACAATAAGTAATGAATAAGAAGTTATTAATACAATAGTACGTGAAAGGTAAGGACGATATTACACAAAAAGGATTGTGAATGAGCCATGATGGATCAGGTAAGTAACTTATGCCTTATTACAGAGAGTCTGATAAAGATGAAGAAAATAATATTTATTCATTTACATAAAATTAATATTAAGCAAAACAAAAGAGGCAAATGGCAAGATAAAAGATATCTCCAAGGCAATCACCAGTGGGGTGCCATAATTTTCAATAAAAGTGTGAACCATGTGCAATGTAGGGTGAATCAAAACCTATGATTTCAATGAGGTAAAGAAAAAAGATATAAAGACATTGGTTTGAGGTATATGATAAATGTGATAAACAAAAGTGACTATAGGTAGTGCCAAATAAGCTTGTGTGATCAAAACCGCAACATAGCTCAATAGTGATAAAATGGGGGATAAGCAAACTATATTGTAAAAATAAAAATATCTTGGAAATAAAAAAAATAGAGAGTGTTATAGGTGATGTGATAAAGAATATGGGCCCAAATAAAAAGACAAGATTGCAATCTCACTAATATAGTTTAAAAAAATGCACAGATAATCCTTATAGGAAGCATGTAAAGTTGTAGCCTTCATTCATGCCTAGTGGTACCAAACAGTTAAATTAAAAGATGAATTTTGTCTCCATTTTTTTGGAGTTCTCTGGTTAGATCACCACCTCTTATGCCAAAATGTGCCTGGTTTATGATAAACGCTTGTAGGCCTTTAGGATTACCACCATGGGCTTTGAGAAAATGCCTGGCTACTGAAGTGAGGGGTCTGAACCTTAAATAACAGAAATTTTAATAATAGAAATGAAATGAGTCAAAATGAATGCAAGCAGCCAATAAATGAAAGAGAGTCTATATAGACAAATACAATAAAGGAGCCTTCACATTAATTGAGCCTTCATTTTATTGTGCTTTAGATGAGCTCAGTTTTCAACAAAAAACGCCTAAACGACAAGTGTCACAGTCAGAGCTATTACCCGAATAAAAATAGAGTTACTGACTGCGCTATCTACCGAGTGCTTACCCTAGCTGCTTTAAGTAATAAGGAGATACCCTAGCTCCTTAAAGTGGTGCGCCCGAACGGGAGAACCAAAATAAATGGTGAAGATGTGGGGTTTACTCAGCGCTGTGGGGTAGGCGTGTGGAGAAGAGAACACACATACAACATGTAGTGGTGGTTAGATGTTTACTATACATATGGTGTCACATAAACACAAACAGAGATTATACACCTTACATCCAAAATGAATGCCAAAAAATACCCAGATGGGTACAGGTATGTGTACAGAGGTCAAAGACAGTTCACAGGACAAAAACAGTTCACAGGATGGTGTCCGCAGATATAGCCGCCTGTAAGATGGAAAATACGTTGTCATACACAAATCCTTAAAAATATATGCACAGTGTTTATAAACAGATGTTGGCATCAAAGAAAATAGGGGTAGTATGTGTTCAGCTAATATCTGAAACTACTATATGTATTATACAATGGCACAGTTACTACTGAGGCTGCATCAATTAAATGCTGCGATGTCTGGAGCCACGAGTATGAAGCTCGTGTAAGAAGTGTAACAGCGGGTGGTGTCGCTTGCTGGCCGACTAGCGGTCTGATTTTTACCTCTCCGGTGGTTTGCGGAGGCGTGCCGGCCGAGGGCGTTAATCGGCGGTCTTGGTGTGCCTATGCACAGCCGTGCAGGTCCTAAGTGCAGCTTTGTGCCGACAGGGGAGAGAGCAGTGCTCTATCGATCCCCAGGAGTCCTTTTCTCGTGCAGAGCCGGTGTCCGGATCACACGGAGGCTGTCAGGTTGAAAAAGCAGTGAAGATTTTGTTTCTTCTTTCTCTCTGTAAGCGGCAGTATCTGCACGTGCGCGCGGGCTCAGCTGGATGTAGTCAGGGATACCGAGACGCTGGAGACTAAACTGGACGTCGGAGAGCTCTCCTATCTACGCGTTTCACCCCTCTATGTGGGGGCTTCGTCAGGATAGGACGTCCAATAAACAGTCATGTGGAGCAGAGAGGAGGTTGGCTTATTTAAGGTGTGTTGTACGCTGCCAACTAGCTAGTGATTGGATGAGGGCTAATGAGTGGCATATCGCGGACACGGAGGGGAAAAATGAAAAGGAAACGAAATAACGTAACAACATAAGAACAGGACGATAATGGACAACATAAACGGGTTGTTTAAACGGGTTACACAAATGGTGTAAATATTATAGGGGAGGGGGATAAAAATCGAGGGAATGAATGTGTACCTTGCATGGGAGCACTAGTGGAAATCCCATTCACTATATATAGCCTGGAATGACAAGTGACATTATCTGGCAAATAACAAATGCACAGCAAGAAGAATATCTGGTGTTAGGTATATCCAGTATTATAAATATATTAATGGAGGTATAGAACTTGTGTAGGTAGTGGAGTGTTACAAAAATCTTTAATATATATATATACTCCTAAGTACTGGTCCATATCTTATGTAGCTTAAAATGTGTGTGTAACGTCTCGGTGTGAGAGAGGGTTCAGTAGGAGATGTCTAATGCATTGGGTCATTTGCAGAGGAAAGACCCCAATTCCATGTCCAAGTTTAGGCCATATGGAGAGAGGGTTCTAAGGGAGTAGATCCATCTGGCTTCCTCCTTAGCTATATGTGCTATATAGTCTCCCCCTCTGTCTAATTTTTTCACTTTCTTAATGGCCATTACTTTAAGGTCTGTTGGATCCCTGCAGTGATATTCCAGGAATATCACGCTATGGTTAGTCATCCCCTTCTTGATATTACGAATGTGTTCAGCGGCTCTGGTGCCTAGGCTTCTTATGGTCCGTCCCACATACTGGAGACCGCATGGCCACTCCAGTAGATATATGACGCCTTTGGTGTCACACGAGAGTTTGTCCTTGATGTTGAAGTTCTCTTTAGTAGTGCTGCTTTGAAAATTTGTGATTGGGTGGATGCTGTTAGTTGGAAGAAGGTTGCAGGCTTGACACCTATTGCAATGATAGAAACCAGACTTCCTTTCACCCAGCCATGTTTCTTTAGAAGTGATTTTCACTGGGAGCGCGCTGGGAGCTAGGATGTTCTTTAAGTTGTTAGCCTTCCTATACGTGAATTGGGGCTTAGTGGGAAGGAAATTCTTTGCTACAGGGTCCTGAAATAGGACATGCCAATGTTTGGCTATGATGCGTTCTAGTGATTTGTAGTTATTGTTAAAGCTGCTGATGAAACGGATGGTGTCTTTATTGTTCACCTCTGTTTGGGGATCTTTAGTCTTTTTGATCTTTTCTTCCAGTAGGGTATTCCTATTGAGTTTCTTACTATTGGTAAGGGCTTTGCATACTAATAGGCTGTCGTACTTCTTTTCTAAAAATCTTTGTTTCATTTCGCCAGCTTGGAGTTCAAAATCTTGGATGGTGGAACAGTTACGCCGAACCCTCCGGAATTGTCCTCCTGGGATATTGTTTATCCAGTTTCTATGGTAGTTGCTGGATGAGGGAATGTAGGTATTGTTGTCCACAGTTTTCACATGTGTTCTTGTCAGTAGTTTCCTGTCCGTAGCACACTTGGTCGAACTGGAAGCAATTATGGGTTAAGATAAACCGAATAGCCTCCAGCAGAAAATTTTGTTGTTGTAGTGGGAGCAGAGAGCTCTCTTGGAGGCTGGTGCGTATAGCTTCAATCCCATCATCATGATTAATAATGAAATATAGTGATGTGATGTCGCTTGTCATAATAAAGCAGTCATCATCCCAGGTAACTTCCGCAAGAGTTTTCAGTACACTCGTAGTATCCTTGAGGTAGCTTTTCTGGGTCACCACAAGGGGTTGCAAAAAGTGGTCGACATATTCTGACACATTTGTGGTGAGGCTCCCTATGCCTGATACTATGGGACGTCCTGGAGGGTCCAGGAGGGTCTTATGAATCTTAGGCAGATGGTAGAATATCGGGAGCCTTGTTGTGGATATGTAGAGGTAGGAAAATTCCTTCTTGTTGAGGATACCTTCCTCTCATGCTCTGATGAGCATGGCTTTCAGTTCATTGTTGTATTGAGTGGCGGGGTCCGTCTTGAGTTTACGATAAGTGGAAACATCTTCAAGCAATTTATATGCCTCCTTCATGTAGCTTTGCCTAGTTTGGATGACAGTTCCTCCTCCCTTGTCCGCTGGTTTTATGACTAATTCTTTATTGTTCTTGAGTTCTGTGACCGCCCTTCTTTCTGCAGATGAAAAGTTATTGACATGTCTTTTTTGTTGTTGTTCTTTCTCCTTCTTGAGGTCAAGAGCAGAGAGGTCCTCTTCTACTAGTCTCTGGAAGGTCTCGATGTATGGGCCCTTCAGATGGTAAGGGTAGAAGAAGGATTTCTCTCTAAAGTGGGTGTGAGTGAAGGAATCTGGTTTTATATCCTCGGATGTGTGTGCGTGGTTGGTGGTGGTTAGCTGTTTAGCGAAGTATTTTTTCAAGGAAATCTTCCTGATAAAACGATGTATGTCCAGGTATGTCTCAAACTTGTTAAGATGGTTGTCAGGGGCAAACTTCAAACCTTTTGACAGAACCCCAAGATGAGCTTTCTCTAAGGGGGTGTTGCTAAGGTTGAAGATGCCCTCTGTGTTTATCTCTTGATTTTAGACTTTGTCCCTATTCTCTTTTCCTCCACCTCGCTTTCCTCGCTTATTGATGGTCTTTCTTTTCTCTTTGGGTGATCCATCAGGCTTTGCCTTCCTGGGTTCTCCAGTTCCCAAATGGTATCCCCCCAGGACGGTTCCGTTGGGGACATTCGAAGTCTTGGTGGGGTGTGTCCCTTGGCTAACTCTAAAAAAGCTTGCCGTGCATCCTCTGTGTTAGAGTACATGGAGAATCTTGAGCAATTGAGGAAGAGGCTTTCTTCGTTGTTCCTTTTTCTTTCTTCGGAAAGCCTCTGTAAGAGGATAGATCGACTGATCGTTTCCCTTCTTTCGGCTTCTGCCAAACCATTGTTGAACCTTTGAACAGCTAGTGTTGTTGGGTCTTGTGTGGAGGGCTTGAGATGTTTGGCTTCATTGTCTTTCTTCTTTTGCTTTGCAATGTTTTTCTTGCTGGTGTCCGAAACCTCTTTCTGATGCGATAACAGGGGAGGGTGTTCAGCTTCTCTTGGATGTTCTGAGACACTGGGTGGTCTTTGTCTTTTCGAAGCTTTGTGGGGTGACTGTGGAAATTTCCTCACTTTATTGTATGTCAGTGGGTTATACTGGGGGTCTTTAGCCCTGATGTTATTGTTTGGGAATTCTTGTTTCTTTTTGGACCGCATATTAACACGTGCCTCCTTTTCTAGTTCATGTATCTTGTCATATCCGAGGATTTTGTCTTTCTTCTCTCTTATGAGTTTGTCAAATTTTGACTCTAATATGTTGTCCTCTAATTTGGAAAGTTTACTTTGGGCGATACTTTCTAGTGTTTTAAAATCCTCCAGGTGTCTGAGATATTTAAAGTTGGATTCCAGGGTTTTCAGCTTTGCTTCTGTTTCTCGTAAGATGCTTTCCCATTCTTTTATTATGAGGTCTATTAGACTCCAGGAGCATATGTCCAGGATTCTATCCCATGCCTTAATAAAATTGTCATCTCTTGGGAAAGTTGGCCTTTTAGATATTCTAATCCCCCTGGGTAGGAGATTGTTCTCTTTATATTTATTGAGGAATGCAACCTCCCACCATTGACGAGTTTCTGTGGTGAGAAGTTTCTCGTATTGTAAAAACTGTTGGCAAAAATGTCTTCATTGGTAATGTTTATTGTCATTTTCTCTTTTCTAGAGAAAATTTTTTGAGCTTACTAGCTCTCTCTCTCCTGATGGAACACATAGTGTTCACAGGGAGGGTAGATGCAGATTGCTGCAAGTCAGTGGGGGTGGGTATAGAAATTGGAATAAAAATAATGCATTAGACATGTCCTACTGAACCCTCTCTCACACCGAGACGTTATTATTTCATGAGTATTTTATATTTGCACACACATTTTAAACTACATAAGATATGGACCAGTACTTAGGAGTATATATATATTAAAGATTTTTGTAACACTCCAATACTTACACAAGTTCTATACCTCCATTAATATATTTATAATACTGGATATACCTAACACCAGATATTCTTCTTGCTGTGCATTTGTTATTTGCCAGATAATGTCACTTGTCATTCCAGGCTATATATAGTGAATGGGATTTCCACTAGTGCTCTCATGCAAGGTACACATTCATTCTCTCGATTTTTATCCCCCTCCCCTATAATATTTACACCATTTGTGTAACCCGTTTAAACAACCAGTTTATGTTGTCCATTTATCGTCCTGTTCTTATGTTGTTACGTTATTTCGTTTCCTTTTCTTTTTTCCATTCCGTGTCCGCGATATGCCACTCATTAGCCCTCATCCAATCCATAGCTAGTTGGCAGCGTACAACACACCTTAAATAAGCCTACCTCCTCTCTGCTCCACATGACTGTTTATTGGACGTCCTATCCTGACGTAGCCCCCACATAGAGGGGTGAAACGCGTATATGGGAGAGCTCTACGAACTCCAGTTTAGTCTCCAGCGTCTCGGTATCCCTGACTACATCCAGCTGAGCCCGTGCACACATGCAGATACTGCCGCTTACAGAGAGAAAGAAGAAACAAAATCTTCACTGCTTTTTCAACCTGACAGCCTCCGTGTGATCCGGACACCGGCTCTGCATGAGAAAAGGACTCCTGGGGATCGATAGAGCACCGCTCTCTCCCCTGTCGGCACAAAGCTGCACTTAGGACCTGCATGGCTGTGCATAGGCACACCAAGACCGCCGATTAACGCCCTCAGCCGGCACGCCTCCGCAAAGCACCGGAGAGGTAACAATCAGACCGTTAGTCGGCCTGTACGCAACGCCACCCGCTGTTACACTTCTTACACGAGCTTCATACTCGTGGCTCCAGACATCGCAGCATTTAATTGATGCAGCCTCAGTAGTAACTGTGCCATTGTATAATACATACAGTAGTTTCAGATATTAGCTGAACACATACTACCCCTATTTTCTTTGATGCCAACATCTGTTTATAAACACTGTGCATATATTTTTAAGGATTTGTGTATGACAACGTATTTTCCATCTTACAGGTGGCTATATCTGCGGACACCATCCTGTGAACTGTTTTTGTCCTGTGAACTGTCTTTGACCTCTGTACACATTCCTGTACCCATCTGGGTATTTTTTGGCATTCATTTTGGATGTAAGGTGTATAATCTCTGTTTGTGTTTATGTGACACCATATGTATAGTAAACATCTAACCACCACTACATGTTGTATGTGTGTTCTCTTCTCCACACGCCTAACCCACAGTGCTGAGTAAACCCCACATCTTCACCAGAGCTATTACCCCATTAGCCATGCTCTGGGTGTGTGTTTCAGAAGGAACAGTTGTAGTGGGAGCTCCATTGGGTCACTGTTGAGTTGCATGCCTCAGTTACCACAGATGAAGTGCTGGCCTTAATAGCCACAGTTATGGTGACTCATACGTCCTAATCTCAGAGGCCAGTGCCACAGATTGTCCAGTTCCTTGAGCCTGTGCCTTAGAGTACTAAGTGTTCTTAGTGTTCTGAGTCATTATCATGGACTGCTCGGTCTCTAGAACCTGTGCCTCTTGGTATTCCAATGGTCAGACCAACACCACCGAATGTCTTTCCTGCTGCGTCTTGTGTAAGACTACTGCTGAGTCTTGTGTAAGACTATCCAGCTCCAGAGTCACGGCACTGTTCTGCCCTTACCTTTGGGCACTGTTCTGCCTTTAGGGAGTACTGCCTAGCCCAAGCTGTCTTACGGTGCTGCTCAGTCCTACCTGTTTCACAGTGCTGCTCAGCCTGAGCCACCTCACAGTGCTGCCTTTGCCTCTGAACATTTCAACGTATTTGTTTCTGCCTGTTGACTGGAGGATCCAGCTGTCTTTACTTTTAAGGGATCCACAGCCTGCTGTCCAGTGTAATGAGCCTATGCCCATTGCCCAGTATCCAGACCCCTAACTCTAGCCTTGCTTTCCCAGAGGGGAACTCCAGCTTTGCTTTTGCAGAGGGGGCTGAAGCTTGCCATCTCAGAAGGGGATTTCTGCCTTGCCATCCCAGGGGGGGCTCCAGCCTAGCACAGCCACCTGTTCAGTCAGTTTCCCAGACTTTTCAATTTCCATATCTTGAGCCCGAACCACCACCTCGATCTGTCTGTGCTTTAAGGTCAGGATATTGGGGTCTTTTAACCCCTCATCAAGGAGGTTGGTTATTGTTATGTATGCTGTGGCAGTTGTTTTGGTGCAACAGCTTTCTCTCCTGGCTGCTTAAACAGATCCTGGCTGAACGACAACAGTCATGGCTGTTGCTAAGCATCCAGAGTGCTGTGTAAACAGTACAACTTTTACTACAGGTGCTAGAGTAATTTATAAGTCCAGTTGCCTAACAGCCAAGACTCAAACCAACCTGGGAATCTTGCCTGTTTTTCCTGCTTTGTTTGGCTGTTTTGTGTTTAAATACAGAACAGGTAGACCGTTCCACTGCTGGTAAAATTGCTAGCATTTTATTTTTGAAGGATGCCAGTCAGCTTACTGAATGGCTTCCTAGGCTTTTAGTACCTCCCTCCACTGGTTAGCCGTATACTTCAAAGGTGTCAGAGTAGCATAATACATAGATCTTCAGTAGCAGCCAGTGCTCGGGGTAGTATAGACAGGAATCAGCCAAAGCTGTACTCCACACAGCATGGCTTTGGTTGATTCCTATATATACTACACCCTGCACTGGCTGCTGCAGCAGATCTATGTATGGATTATAAAAACATAGAAAGTGATGGCAGAGAAGAGCCACATGGCCCATCTAGTCTGCCTAGTTGTTTATTTAAAACTATACTAACCCTAGACTCTATTTACCCTCAATTTAGTTTGTGATTTAGGATATCATTATATTTATCCCAAGCATGTTTAAACTGTTCTACTGTGTTAGCCTCAACCACCTCAGATGGGAGGCTATTCCACTTATCTATCAGTGAAGTAATTTTTCCACACATTTCCTCTGAATAAGGAGTAAGGAGTAAGGAGTCTGGAATAACTTGCTAGTACAGGTCTGAAAGTCACTGTAATACATAGTGTTGTCTGTACAGGCACAAGACAATGGCCCAGATCCTGACCTACACGCGCTAGCCATTTTATATTTACTGCGCATGCACGCGGCAGATGTTACGACCCGTAACGCTGAACGTACGTAACATCAGCGTAACTATGAACGAAGGGGAGGGGCATCCATATGACACCCGTCGTTACGCTTTTGTAGGCGAAGTGAAGCGTTTACATTGGACAGCATGGGCCGGGTTAAATCCATTACGTACGTCGGTACTTGCGCTATGAAAAGTTAAGGTAGGGTTTGGGAAGTGCATAACGGCCAAAGTTTGTACGAGCGAGGGGGAGTGCATAGAAAATACGATAGTGTCAATACGCTACGCGATCTAATGTAACAAACCCCCATTGATCTACCCCATTGTGTTTGTAACTGTAGCCACTCTTTCTGCTTTAAATCTACCATGATCCGGCAGGCAAATTTGCCTTAACATACTTCGGTTTTGTCACTGCTATAAGAGAGCCTTTATTTAAATCCTTGCAACGCATTACAACTGAGTTGGCCCTGTAATTAGACCCAATGAAGCCCATTACGATGGCGCTCTTTATTACATAGACTTTTTCCCTTATGTCTTTAGTAACAGCCGTCGTGTGATAAAAGCTTGGTTGGAATTCTCACATCATCTGCCTCTCTTGTCAAGATTCAGCAGCAACCTCCTGACTTCTGGGGTTAATCCAATGACTTGTATCATGTCTTTGTGGCATCTTGCATCCTAATATGTACATGGTGTCTCAGGAATGCTTGGCACATTAGATCAAGGTTCAGATACCTGTCTACATGCCATTCAATGCAATCATTGTGTATTCCCTAAGGACAGAAATGATTATTATCAGTAATTAATGTTTATTTGTCACAACAGCCCAGTTCCTTATTCTTATACTTTCAGTTTCACGCTTCGGGCCATATTCAGAGTTCTGTTTTTTTAAAGGTACGCAATTATACGCGCGGCTGGAGCAAGGAAACGCCCACAAACAGACACTCCCCTTTCTCGGATGTGTGGTCGGTGACTTACGAGTCCATAGACCACTTTGTTCTATACGTGTGGACTTACGTGCGTATATGTGCTCCGTCCGCACAATTCTTGATGACCGCACTTCATTTAAATGCCTCCCCCCACCCACTTTTATGTAAATGTTTCCGTACGTGTGATTTCCATGCGTATGTCCCCAAGTGCGATTCACATGTACGTCCGTATAGTCAACGTAAACTATATACATAAAGGGCCTGATCCAGAGGCGTGTGGCCCCTTCCTTACGCCGGCTGAAGGCTACCCTAACTTCGGCCGGCGTAAGGAAGGGGCCATGCGCTCACACAGGAGCGTATGGCCGCCGATCCAGGATCGGGTGTTGCCGTAGCAACGCTGGGAAACATCTGCCCGGCGCATGCGCAGATCGGCTGCACCGGTTATTCAGGATCAGGCCCAAAGTTACTACGCATGCGCATTTGATCCAGTCCTAAAAATACACACAGAACTTACCTCAAAAACGGATCTCTGAATGCGGCATTTCATCTTTTCCATTCTGAACGTTCCTGTGTGTAATTATAGAATTCTTTTTTGCAACGTAAAGTTTTATTCATGAAGAAAATGCATCCTAATAATCACCTGAAACAAAAGGGTATTACTGAAGTGTGAGGTACTTTTTCCTCATGAGTCTGTAAGACCACCATTTAATAGTGAAATAATATTGAATTGATAAGTTAAATAGTATACTGGCAGACAAAATGGCTGACTCTGTCATGACCTTTACTTCTCTGAAAGAGTGATAGATAAGTGGAATAGCCTCCCATCTGAGGTGGTTGAGGCCAATACAGTAGAACAATGTAAACATGCTTGGGATAAATATAAGGGTATCCTAAATTGTAAACCAAATTGAGGGTAAATAGGGTCTAGGGTCAGATATTTATCCCAAGCATGTTTAAACTGTTCTACTGTGTTAGCCTCAACCACCTCAGATGGGAGGCTATTCCACTTATCTATCATTGAAGTAATTTTTCCACACATTTCCTCTGAATCTACCACCCTTCATTTTATATTCCTGACCTCGTGTTCTATTACACCTCTTTCTCGAAAAATTCCACCTCCTCAAGCCGGTCTACATTTGCTATTTTCCAGTCCTCTGGAATCACCCCAGTAATTAGTGACTGGTTTAATAATTTAGTTATTGTTTTTTGCCAGCACCTCTCTAAGCTCTTTTAGTATCCTAGGATGTATCCCATCTGGCCCCATTGATTTGTCAACTTCAGCTTTAAAAGTTATTTTAATACCTGCTCCTCAGTAAAAGCAGTAGTAATTGCCTCCTTTGTATTAATAGTCTTTGAAGTATACTTCAAAGGTGTTAGAGCAGCATAATACATAGATCTGCTGCACTGGCCCTCCCTCCCCTCTTCGGCTAGGATTATCGATCCCAGCAAGAGAGGTGTATGGTGCTTATAACGGGAACTTTCCCTGCAGGGAAATCGTCCCATTTATCGGGCCACCCCCTGTTGGGATCGATCATCGTCCCAGTGTATGGCCAGCTTTAGATGTTAGGAAAATAACTCACATATATAAATACAAAGAATTAGGCTTGATTTGCTTTGCTCTCTGGTGGGTAGGTTTGTTGGAACTGGTTTTGAAGACTGATAGTTCAGGTATATATCACAATGTTCATTTTATCCTAATGCCTTTGATTCAAAATGGATTGTTAAAAATACCAGCTATATACACAATTGTATAACTAACATGGGTGCTGTGGATGTGACTAAGGAGCAATGTCTTGCCTAGTCCTACTGAATGACCTAAGTGACTTGGTGATGCAGGGCTCTGCACCTATATTTTGGTGAAGCACAGTGGAATTTCGTATTGTGTACTTGCAGAGCAGGAGTGTACGCAGGAAGTCAGATACAAGGCTGCCCATTCACTTGTATTTGCTTCTGTGTGCTTTGCACTAGTGCTAGGGATTGTTCCATGACATTTAAATGAGAAAGTGAGTGGGGTAGAGCTTCTACTAGGCGCAGTAGTTTCCTACACGTTTTTCCTCACAGTAGTCTGTTACTGAGAATTTATTTCAGCACAACAGTCTTTTTGACATTCATATTCTTCTCAAACAGTGTGACTTCAAGGTGAATGTTTCACTAATCTCTATTCTCTCCCCTTGTATGATACTTTTTTCTTGACCTGTTGCAGTAGTGGAACATTTTAACATTGTATTGCTACTACTGAATTGTTTATACTAAAGGATACTTTTTAGCTACTTGGTTGCCTTTTGCCTAGTGAATTCATCCATTTATATTTATTTTTTTCGCTGTGTTATATTGTTTTCTCCAGGCGCAGTAGTAGGCCAGATTCCCTACATTTCCTTCATAACACCATCTCAGGGGCTGCTGTAAATGTAAGGAGGAGGACATTTTCAAGCTTTAAATTACGCTATTTGTATTTAAAACACAGCCCTACACATGTTAGAAGAATACAAAAGTTTAAAATGTTGAATGATTTCATGCATTCTGGGCTGCTTAAAATGCATTTCTGGTCATACACTACACTATGGTTATTATTTATAAGCCTGAATAGCAGTGTATTGCAGCACAGTATGCTCAAATATATATATTCAAGGGGTGTTATTAAAATGTAAATAAAAAAAAAACATTTGAAACATCCAAATTTGTATAGACTGCTGCATTACACTTCATAGCCGGTGCCCGTAGGAATCCATTTGCGCGTTTCAATGCAATTTCAACAGTGGATTTGTGCTTCCAATCCGGCAAAACTCTGGATCAGCCCTTTTATGTCTTTTTCATTTTACGTTTACTTTAAAAAATTTTAATGCTGCTTGATATTTTGAACTGCATAGGCAATTTTCAATTAATGCCAAATTTCTCATTCGGATGAACAGATATAAATACAGGTTATATCGGAAGTTCATTTGAAATCAAATATATAAAATTAATGTTTCTTGGTGTCTGCAGTTACCTTTATCTAATATCTGCATTTCACAGCATGAAGGTCAGCATCTACAAAATTGAAAATCTCTGAAAGCATTGCAGAGGAACCATCACTCATCTATCCTGGAGGCAATAGTTGTTCCTAAGAAAAAAAAAGAAAGAAGAAATGAAAAAGAACCACAAAATGAATTATTGCAAAAGTCACTCTGATTTCTTGACTGTTACTGGGACAAAAGTGATATTTTACAAATCCAATACCTGTGGTTAATGTGCACCTGTAGTAATTGACTGTTTGTTTAATATTCTTGAAATCATTGCAAGGTTACATTTAAAAAATATCAACAATACATTTATATTGATATATTGATTTTACAATACAGATTTTTTTTTTCATTTTCCAAGAATGTGTACTGAGCTTGTTTTCCCTGTTGTTTGTTTACATGTTGCAAACAGCAAGTACCATTTCCATCGGACCACTACTGCAGCTTGAACTGGACAACGGTTTGGGTGTGCAGATAGTTGTTAAAACTAAGGGCTAGATTTACTAAACTGCGGAAAAGGAAAAGTGGAGATGTTGCCCATAGTAACGAATCAGATTCTAGCTCTTACTTTTCTATTACATTCTAGAGAATATCAGCTAGAATCTGATTGGTTAACTATAAAACAAATTAGCCGCGCTGGGGAGATCCAAAGTAACTTAAATAGGTTAATAAACGGTTCAGAGTATAAAATTACTGTTTATTGAAACATAATAAAAAAAGGAAAAAAATCAATAAAGAAAAATAAAAATAAAATAAACCTAAATAAATAAATATAAATACATAAAATACTGACAAGAACAACATAAGAGATCTCTTGTGATTGTGAGAAAAAGCTTTACGATCTTGTATATTTTTCCTTTTATTTTGTTTCTAATTTATATTCACGCTGGCAGATTTAAGGTGAACCTTTATTTAGGGATGTTGTAATTTTAACCAATTATTGCACTTGAAAAATCAGAGAGGGCCTTCTTCTGGGGTAGCCCACTTAAGGTGTAAATGGAAAATATATTTTAGTAGTTTTATTATTATTATTATTATTATTTGTATTATTAATTATTATTATTATTTTTTTAAACTCTCTGTATTTACCTAAGGTCTAAGCACCTATTCTATGAATTAATGTCGCTTGTACCACACCTCCACATGAAGTGCCAGCTGCTGACATAGAGGAGTGGCTACTGAACCTCCATGTCTGGGATATGTAGGAAGTAAGGTGTTTGGCTATGATAACATGGCTTTATGTCAAACTCTTTATCCAAAAAACAGAGAATGTCACCTATCTATTGTATTTTATTATTCACAGATGCAATAGAGAAAAGCGTATTTCCCACAAATAAAAAAAATATGCATGTCTAAGTCTATATGAGGCCCTGATTTGTTAGTAAAAAGCAGACATTCTGAAAATCTATATTCTAACTTCAATGACTTATTCCCTGATGAGAATGTGACAGTTATCAAAATCAGCCACTAGAGGTCAGTGTGCAATAACTGAAAAACAGCGTGACGATAGTATAAAACAAAAAATTAGCAAGTCTTTACATATATTTGTGTCGCAACATGATGGGAATATATAAAAATTACTTGTATATTATAGACATATAGGGCCAGCTTTACTAAAGATCAGGGCCATTTACCACATGCAGCCTACGCAGGATTGCCTTCATTTTATTTCTTCCCTTTGGGAGATCTCGGATGGAAGAAACAGATTCCGGTATGGGGGCGGGGCTTAATTATGTGATTTTTTTGCAAATTGCATCATTAAGTCCCATCCCTGTCAATCACTACTGTAATCACTAGTGTTCCAGGGGGTTGGGCGGAACTTGATGATGTCATCAAGTCCCGCCCATCCCTAGTAACTCTATACATTACAATAATGAGAGCCAGGGAGTTGGGGCTTGCAGGAGATTTACCCAAATTTCGGGAGTCTCTTGGATATTCTGGGAGCATACGGAAAACGTCCACAACTGTTAAATCTGTATCCAGTCCCTGGTTCCTATCAGTAAAACTTTTCTACAACTATATAATATATGTGATGTTCTGAAAGTCTTACTTTCATGTAACATGGCCAATTCATTTAAGGTTGTTGAAGGTAAGGGAGCAGAGGGAACAAACGTCAGGAGGCAACC
The DNA here is from genome assembly GCA_011038615.1 of Limnodynastes dumerilii. NCBI lineage: Eukaryota > Metazoa > Chordata > Amphibia > Anura > Limnodynastidae > Limnodynastes > Limnodynastes dumerilii. The sequence goes on from WWET01003591.1 coordinate 37,520, forward strand.
TTTATGTCAGAGGGACCAATCATGTCATGACAGCATGTCTGGTTACCGTCACGCTCCTACCAAACCACAATGCACTATAAGGGACTGTCATGTGACATATCAGTCATGTGCTCTCTGCATGCACCCCCATCCTTCACCTTTCCCTCACAGATAATATAATCCATATAGGTTTTTTTTTTAATTGTTGGTTAAGTTCTCCTTAACTCACATGCTTGTTTGTGCTTTTCACATGCATCCCATGGCTTATAAAGGTAAATAAGTCGCACAAAATCCATATTTTGATTGTGAACCAGATTTATTTTAAATGGAAAATTGGATATAAAATTGGATGATTATCATACAGGTGCAACTCAGTTCAGTAATCTGCTATTAAAGTTATCTTAGAGCTGCGTAGAAATAATTCTAGATCCTTGTCAGGATATAAGTGAATATGTTGCATATAAACCAGTATGTAAGAAATATGAATTGGCCTTTCGACTGTTTTATGGCTGGGTCCACCAATCACAGAGAGGGAACGTGGGGACTGATCATGCCATTCAAAAAAGTGCTTAGACACACTGTGGGAGACAAACCCCTTTTCGATATTACGTTTGTGCTCCCTAAAACGTTCCTTCAGTGTGCGTGTGGTCCTGCCCACGTACTGTAGGCCACAACCACACTGAAGGACATAGATCACATAGGGGGTACAACAATTAATAACTGAATCAATATCATATGTCATTCCAGTCACCAATGAAGTGACTGAAGACACTTTGTTACTAATAAACTTACAAGTTAGACAAATAGTTTTGTTACATTTAAAGTTGCCTTTAGGCTTACTAGACAACCAGTTAGAAGCTAGAGGGGAAGGGGTAGATGGCGGAAGGGAGCTAGGAGCTAAGATGTTTTTAATGCACCTATTTTTTTTGAACACAACTTTAGGTTTTAACGGAAGCTGAGGTCCTAGAATATTGTCGCATCGTAGGAGTTCAAAATTCTTTAAAATAATATTTCTAATTTTCTGGGATAGCCTCTCTTAATAAATTCTGATTTAAGATGTTGGGATTGTAGAGAAAAAGAATCTGATTGGTTGCTATGGGCAACATCTCCACTTTTCCTTTTCTGCAGTTTAGTAAATCTAGCCCATAGTGTCTTTTATTCTATTATTCTATTACCAAATCATGCAGTCCTTGACTGTGATGATTTTTCCATCTGAGATATTACCCGTCTCACAGTTGGAAAGTTAGGAAGTGCACTAGTTCAAAGCTACATAGCAAAATGGTTTTCATTGGGTACTACTGTGTGTATGGATATTTAGCAAAATTATTTTATGTAAGTAATTATATATTGTTTCAAGGTTGGTTTTTTGTGTGTAAAATTATTATTTTTGTTAAATACTTAACAAAATACTTAACAAAAATCAAGCTTTCATTAACATAAAACTTTTGTTTAGAAATTTGTACAAATGTAATATTAAATTGAATCCTAAAGTTTAAAAAGCTATGGATATCAACATACATTGGCAGTACACAAAGATGCATACAGGTTAGCAAAATGTGCTGTTGTATCATTACCCTGATGGCAACAGTCACAGAGGGAGTTGATATATTTATCTTACCTGGGATATAAAAAAAAATTATACTTTTTACTACACTGCAGTACGGACAGCACAGCGCCTTTTACATGGGTTTGGGTTGGCGGTCAGATCGCGGTGAAAGGGCTAATTTCAAATTTGTTCTGTAATCGATTGCACCTGCCCCACAGAGGACAAGGAATTGAACATCCCCAGAATGAATCCACTAAATCTGATCCCTTATCCTAATCCTCACCCTAACTCTCCACTTCCATTATCCTAACGCAGCCTGACCCTAAGACTCCCTTCCCCACAGTCTGACCCTAAGACTCCCTTCTCCGCAGTCTGACCCTAGGACTACCTTCCCTGCAGCCTGAGCCTATGATTCCCTTCCCTGTAGCCTAACCTTAAGACTTCCCTCCCTGTATCCTAATCCTAAGACTCCCCTTGAAAACAAATGGGTAAAAATTAATTCTGCATACCTACCCATTCATCAGGAAAAACTTCCAATTAGATATTTTTTTGAAATACAGAAAGCCGAAACTGGAATTAGCATTTTCATTCTGGAGTTTTCGTCCCCTTTTAAATAGCCTGAATGTACTTCTCAAGACTTTTTATGCAAAGAATAATTTCTAGTTTGCAGATAAGAGAATGATTATGTTATTGTTGTACAACTCTACCTTGACTGTCTCCGCGTCTATCTCTCAATATATTCAACTACATGCCTATGAGCTGGTGTAGGATATCTCACAAGAGCCAACACATACTATATGCGCCTTCAAATCCAATTTCTTATTCTTGGCATGCCTACTTTTTGTACAGACTGCAGCACAGCAACTTTTCCAACAGCTATTTCAGCCTGTTGCCTTGCTATGGTTTCTGTATGCACAAATCAGATTTCTGAAACATATTAATCTGGAGAAAGAAGTCAATCTGGAATCTAGATTAAATACATTCTGGCCAATTTTTATGTGTCATATTGAGGCCTCTTTTTCACACTGCGCTGCCGTAAAGACTTAAGAGGAATGACACTGGCGATAATTAAACTGGGGTAATTTCACATGCTGGCAATCACACTTAGCCCATCTATAGTATAGTATAGACATTCCATCTTGACATGTACCAATTCTGAATTCTGTATTTCCAGGTGTTCCAAGGAATTACTAAACAGTGTTATAAGTGCATCACATTTAAAGATGGGGCGGGTCATCCTTACGATGGACGGAAATACGCTTTGTAGGCGGGGGGGAGGCATTTAAATTATACAGTATGGGCCGGGTTAGGCCGTTACATCAGTATCGGTCAAATTACGTATGACCGTACTTACGCAATGAAAAGTTAAGATAGGGTTTGGTACTCGTAAATCAAGTAAATTAAGTGCGACCGAGGGGAGTGCCTGGGGGAGTTCATAGTAATTACGGTCCTGTAAATACGCTACAAGAAACTGGATTTGGCCCTGTATGATTACATGCAATCAGCATGGTTTGCTTGGTTTTCCCCTGTGAGTGGGCCTCTTTGGTTTTGATTAAATATGAATGATAATAAGCATAAATTTGATTTTAACACAGAAAATGGAATTAGTTCAAAGCGCTGATGTACAAACAACCCTGCAGCAGTACCTCTACCCTAGCGTGTCCAATTCCTTCTAATGCAGATATAACAAAAGAAAAATGTGTGAAGAGATAAACAGGTCTGGGAATAAAATATGAAATTAAACAAGCATACAGTCCTCTATAGAATTCATAAAATTCAAATGAAAATCATATACAGCTGCATACATGTAATATATAACTGGGTAGTGTCTGATAAAGTCTCAATATCTCTGGATACATGGGAATGAGTAGTATCAAAAGGACGTTCTAACAGCTGCTGGAAAGCAAGCCAACTGGATATGTGAAGTTCCCGAAAGCACAAATTCATCCACCGGATATTTGACGCGTTTCGGGTGCTGCCCTTTTTTAAAAGTGATCTGTGTGAGTACAAGTTTATATGAAGCTCCCACTGCTGAAAAAGAGGCTTGATGAATTGAAGTTGTCTTGGTCACAGGTGTAAATTTCCTTGATAAATTATAGTTGTCATGGTAAAGGGCGTAAACTTCCATTGCAACTGAACGGATTTTACCCTGTATGCTACATTTAGATTTAGAACTAATATCTAAGGCAGTATAATGGATATGTACACAAAAGGCACTTAATAAATACAAATAGTCCCATTGAGAAATGGCCCTAATGGAAAAATTATGAAATAAGCATATATATAGAGGTAACGGGGGAAGATGTATAAACATTATTGACATATTTAGATAATCAGGTCCAATTATTCTATTAACAAAATGAAGGACCAGAAAGGTATATAGAAAATCTAGCCGGCTCTGCTTTTAAATTGCTTAAGAAAAACCTCTGTCCCCGGCCTCAGTATTGTTATATTATTGCACCAGACCATCGATTGCGGTTCCTAATATATGCTCGTGTAATACATATAAAATGAAAGAATAATAAGAAAGAAAATATAAATAAAAATCCTGTACAACTTAAAATGTGTTAATTAGCAAACCAGATAAAGATTTGAATAAAATAATACACATATACAGTAAAAATCATTCCAATTAGTCATCCTTTAAATATACCTTGAATAAAATATATCACACATAGTGACTTGTAAAGGTTGATTCAAGTGATAAAATTGCATATAAATAATTGGATAAATATAATACGGATAATAAATAGAGTAGGACTAACATAAATAAAATGTTTTCCAGATATAAATATGGTGATTCATATCAGTGCAAATGGTATATATTATCTCTAGACAATTTTTGTGACTAAGAAGAAAAAGGACTTACAGTCCATAAGAGAGAAAAGGACAGAGAGGAATACATGGAAACATGAATATATACTTATGTATAGTGGTTTGGTTCCAAATCCTTAAACAAGAGGGAAATGGAAAGTGCTCATGTGGCTTCATAATAATGAATAATGAAACTCAAGGAAAAAAATAGGAATGATAATTGTGAATAACAAGAACATGTATAAAAATTTAAATAAAATAAATTAAGAGCGGAAATAGGATCATTAGAGTCAACTTACAGTATTTATCTTAAGATAGTCAGCAGCAGACTCATTTGTTAATAGAACATACCTTGGGAAAACATCATTTTACCTACAACACCCAGTATTCCACCCAGATATTTGGCAGGCCCAGTTCTTTATAGCGTCCAAGATCGGATGTATTTGGGTGCATCCAGGATGGTATGATTGTAGGTATGTATTGTCCCTTTTTGATGAGTTCTTCTGTGTAGAAAAGATAAAAAGAGGTGAACTATACTCCAAGGATTCAGGTAAAACTTGTAAAAAATATTTGACCTCGAAATCTTGATTTAAACAACTAGTTTGTAAGGAATCAAAATAAAAAATACACCTTATTTCCACTTAGGCCAACTGTGAGCCAGAGTCATGCTTTCACCAGTGGTTAGTAACCTTCTTGATACCACAAAAACCCACTATATCTGACGTTCTGCATTCATGATGTTTCTTAAAATGCTAGGGTGCCCCTCCAGGCCAATTTGGATATTGTGGAGGTGTTCCGCTGACCTGACTTTCATGGGCCTAGAAGCACATCCTATATATTATAGGCCACATCTACATTCTACCATATAAACACAATTTTTTTGTGTTGCAGGTAATGAAGTAGATCTTAAAGCTTTTTTGGTTGGCCGTGGATTTACATGTATCCGTTTTCATATTGCCCTTGGTGTTGTTGCACATAGTGCAGCCACCGCACCTATAAAAGCCTTTGGTGGAGATATTGGGGTAAATCCAAACCTAAGTTCTTTTTACATTCGTTGGCGTAGTGTGTTTACGCTACCGAAAGTACTATGCACTCCCCTAAGCACTCCCCTCACTTGTACGTAATTTACTTGATTTATGTTTGCTTAACGCTACCTTAACTTTTTCCAAGCGTAGGTACGGACGTATGTAATGGTTTCATGTACGGAACGGCCTGACCCGGCCCATACTGTGCAATTTTAATGCCTCTCTTCATCTACAAAGTGTATTTCCGGGTGTTGTATGGATGACATCCTCTTTCGTTTGTATTTTCACTGAAATTACATATGAACAGAGTTACACTGTGTAACATCTGCCACGCGCATGGTCAGTACATACAAATTGGTGATTTTACGACAAGTGTAAAAACACTAGCATACGTAGCTCAGGATCTTCTTTCGTGCTTGACTTAGAACCCCATTTATGTGGTTCGCATTATCTGGTACGCTGCTTGGCTTCATTGTTGTGTTTTTATTTATTTGTACCATGCTTCAATTTTATTAAACTGTATTGCACCATGGAGCGCTCTCTCTTATTTTCTACCATATATATATATATATATATATATATATATATATATATATATATATACACACACACACACAAAAAAACCAAAAA
>WWET01003591.1:43622-55097 GCA_011038615.1 Limnodynastes dumerilii
ATATATATACCAGCGTCCTGGATTCTGTTTGGAGCTCCTGCTGTCCATGCGGCACCAAAGAAACACAGATACATACATTTCTTTTGATTATTTTGCAGTTACTTCGCTGTTAGTCTTTGTTAGACTTTGTCTAAGAAACATTACTTGTCAATTGTAATAAACAGTTGAAATTTGGCTCCTCTGAAATTCAATGGTTTGTCCCGGTGTAACTTTCCACCCGATTTCTTTTTCATTTTAAACTCTGAAAGCAGTCCTTGTTATTTAAAGCATTAAGGCTGCGTAGTTAAGACTTTTTCATTTTGGTATTGAATTTTATCATGAATATATTTCCTGTACTGCATATGCATTTGCATCAAGCTATTAAAAATCATATGATTATTTGAACTTATCCAGAGTTTGCTGCCCAAGTTGCGTGCATCCTATTCAGAGTTACAATATCTGCAACTCTGGATAGGATAAACTGAAAGATACACTCACAGCTCACTGTCCATCTTTCTGTACTCGCTCCTGTTCTGCACATGCTCAGAGCCAGGGGCGTTTTAAGAAGTGAGGGGGCCCTTGTGCAGGATTTGTACATGGGCCCTCCCCCCTTTCCTGAGACAGGACTGTCTCTATCCGTGGGTCAAAAAAGGGGCAGGGCTTACAGCACAGTTAGGCCCAACCCTTTTTCATCTCGCAAATAGGGACAGTCCCAACGCAGGGAAAGGGGATCTATTTCTTCCCTCTGGGAGATCTTAGAGGGAAGAAATAGATGCCGAATGGCCCCCCTTCCCCTGCCAACCCTGGGTGCAGGATAAATGCCACAGGGCCCCTGTTTTGAGGGGCCTGTGTGCACTGCACACCCTGCACCCATTATAGATACACCTATGCTCAGAGCAGTATCCTGCTGTTCTTTCACCTAAAACATTGGTGTAAGCGCAGCTTTGGATCAGGTTTAAAAACTAAATACCAACCAAACAATATTACAATTTTTTTTGTCGGCATCCTAACCCTAAGTCTCCCTTCCCTACAGCTTGACCCTAAGACTATCTTCCCCGCACCTAACCCTAAGACTCCCCTACCCTTGGACTAACCCTAATGCCATAGACTTCCCTGTAATACTCACTTTAGTGCGGCGGGTCTGCGAAGATGCTCCAGCCTGCCCACGGCGGTGGTTTCCGAATTAATGAACGGGTAAATATGCTGAAATATAAATTCAGCATACTTACTCTTTCATTAAAGAAAGTTTCTAATTTGTAAAGTTTTCAAAATAGAGGCAGCCTAAAATATGCTTTTGGCGGCCTGTATTACGAAAATGGAAAGTTCCGCAGACTGCATCCCGTTCGGGCTGCCCCTGAAGTTTCAGCGGACAAGGGATTAATGGCTGCATGGGACCTTCCCTGTGGAGAAATTGTAAGTGGTTGCTCCCGGCGTCATCAAGCAGACAACGCGCAGGGGTAAAATAGGAATTCCAGAAGAAATCAGCATGTAAGTAAACAGGTTTTATTTATTTATATGTAAATATATCTATATTCATTTATTTACGTGTGTATATATGAGTGTATGTAATTTGTCGAGCTTTGATTTCAAAAGTACAGTAAGGGCCCTTATGTACAATTCAGTATTCTGCACATACAGAGATGAGTGTGGAATACTTAAGGTAGTGTACTGGACACAGGAATGCTGAGAGAGTACCCTGCACTTTTGTATGCAGAATTTTGGATACCAAAACAAGATTAACAAACAGATTAAGTGCTCAAATCTGGCTCAGCTCCATTTATATGAAAATGCAGGAAAAGACAAACGAGGACCCATAGGTTCCAGTGATGATAAATGACATGCTGTGATCTGATCATCACCCGGATATGACAGGCATATGTATTATCCAATGGGATGGGAATAGATAAAGGAAAGGGTGGGATCTGTTAAATTAATTTAGGGTATAAATTGTCTGAGGAAAGGATGTGTTAGTTCCTATGCCTTCCACACCCTCCTTGTTTCACTAAGATGTCTTTTCCTAACTTGTTCTTTATTTTTCAGACGGGGCACAATGTGGTGGCAGTAATTGGGGTCACACCTTGAGGCTGGCACATTGTGGAGATTGAGTTTGGAACAAGGGTCTGTGGCCACCTTACAGCCCAATAAAATCATACTCACCAATTCCATTTATAGAACTAGTTATTAAGCTGTGCCCCTTCTATAACTGCAATTCTAAGGGCCAGATTTACTAAGTTGCGGGTTTGGAAAAGTGGAGATGTTGCCCATAGAAACCAATCATGTAATAGGAATGTGAGAGTTAGAATCTAATATGCTATGGGCAACATCTACACTTTTCCAAACCCGCAGCTTAGTAAATCTGACCCGTATTCAGAGATTTGTGTGACGATTGGTCCGCAAATATAGGCACGGACGGAGCAAGTAACACCCACCAAAACCACAGTCACTCCCCTTGCTAATCCGTGCTCACGGAGACTTCCGCCTCCATAGACCAGTTGTAACTTTCCGTGGCCTTTTGCAAGCGTATGTGTCGTCCGTGCGTATCTTTATAATCGCGCCCACTTCCCTTCATTTAAATGCCCCCCCGCCCATTTATATGTAAATTCCTCTATGTGTAATTTTCCGTGGGAGATCCGTGCGTATTTACCCACGTGCGATTCACAAGTCCGTCCGCGAGGCACTTCCACGCCTATAGTCTACATGAACAGCGTATAAAAAGTTACTACGCATGTGCAGTTGAAACGTACTTAAAAATATGCACGGAAAATGGAGAAAAAAACGGATCTCTGAATTTCGCCCTAAGTCTCTGTGTCATTATTGTGATTTAAAATATTAACACTACAAACACAGAATGGAAGTTGCTCAATTAATTTATAGGTAAATGTAATGTCTTCATTCCTCCCTTTGCTGGATAGGGGTGACCTCTCCATCGCTGTTGTGTGCACACTATGTACGGAAGTCTGCGGTAAAATGGTACTGCGCATACATAGAGCCCCCCCCTTGGAGATCGTGCCTACCCCCATGTAAAGGAGATGTGCAAAGAGGGTAAGAGTTATGCAAATCGTACAATAAGGGTATGGCTAAGCCCTTATATACGATGCAGTATCTCGCACGGAGGGTCTCTGCACAGAATACTTAAGGTTGGGATCCTGCTGGTGGATACACAATTGCACACATTATATGCGGGGTTGTAAATCACAATTTCTGTCCGATAACCACTGCAGCGGGGGCTACTGTACGGAATTCAATAGTAAGTGTGAATATGGTTCGAAAACATTAAAATCTGTGGGTTGCTACTTTTTATTTTTGCCAAGTGCCATGACAAACATGTATATTACATGAACATATCCTTAACTGGGTCTATAATCTTTAAAGGGAAGATGCTATACCACATTATTTATCAGCTTCATCTCTCACAATTCTTAATCATTTTTTCTTATTATGCTACTTTTAAAATCTAACAAAACTTTGTCTGTTTGCTAGTTGCCCAAAAATAAAGTAACATGGGAAGATATGCTGTCAGGTAAGTGGCACATTCTCAAGATAAATGTCTTAATTTGCTCTTTTATTTTACTATTTGTAATTGTCTACACACAGACTATTATTGTAGAATTTAGATATATATCAGGGACCATATTAAATCTTTCAACTCTATGGTCCAGACTCTCATTTAAGAAATCCTGATGACTTCCTTACACCAAATACGGAAGTTAGCTGAATATAACAATGGACCAAATCCACTGGTCCATACGATAGTCCACTTATGCATGCAAAGCATTTGGACGGACCGCTAATCCGCAAGTGTGACTTAAAGCTGCCTTATGGCAGCATAAGTCACACCTTTTAGACACGTGACAGGTAGAGTTCATTCCCCTCTCTTTTGCGAAATTAAGCATCCTTGCACGTACTGTATGGAAATTGCATGGCATCCTTGTCCAATCCAGTGCAATATTACTGCATCGGAACGCAACTGCTCCACTGTATTCCGTGCGGAAAGCACTTTAGTAGCCTTTAGTACATGGATTCACTTTCTGCACATAAACATAGAAACATAGAAAGTGACGGCAGATAAGAGCCACATGGCCCATCTAGTCTGCCCATTTGTTTATTCAAAACTATACTGACCCTAGTCCTATTTACCTTCAATTTAAGATATCCTTATATTTATCCCAAGCATGTTTAAACTGTTCTACTGTATTTGCCTCAACCACCTCAGATGGGAGACTATTCCACTTATCTATCACCCTTTCAGTGAAGTAATTTTTCCTCACATTGGCTTTGAATCTACCACCCTCCAGTTTATATTCATGCCCTCGTGTTCTATTACACCTTTTTTTTTGAAAAATGCTACCATCCTCTACCGGTCACAACCCTTGATGTATTTGAAAGCTTCTATCATATCCCCCCTCTCCCTTCTCTGCTCCAAGCTATACATGTTTAGTTCCTCTAGCCTTTCTTGGTATGATTTGTTACATGGACCATTTTAGTTGCTCTTCTTTGCACAGTCTCTAATGTATTTATGTCTTTCTTACATAGTATTGCAGACGTACAGAATTTCTAAATAAAGCTGGATCAGACCCAATGTATCACCATAGATGTTAAAAAGTAAATATTCATTCACCAAATGACCACTGAAAACTAAATGGAAAAATATGTATGGTACTAATTTGTACTAGCCTAGCTAACATGTGCCTTAAATCTGGAATCCAACAGAGATAACAATCAAAAATTGCTTAATAGTAGAGGAAAAATATAAATAAGACAAAGGATAATGCGTTATTTGTATAATGGGTAAGAATACAACAGTAACATCTTCTACACTCTTGCTTCCTGGGAGGTTTGCACATATACTGTATATAAACACACAACAGGGATTCTCAATTATACAGATAGTGTGTTAGAATGTAGGCTTCACTAGTTTTGTGATTCAATAAAACCTTTACAAATGAAAATGTTCTTAAGAGACCCTAATTTAAAATATAAATAAAGTAAAATTTATTTGGTGGTTCTATAGATGCCCTTACTGATGAGGAATTGCAAAAGTATCATTTTAATTTAGATTCAGTATTGGTATTAAATTACAATGCATGAAGCCACTAAGGGGGAGCTATGCTTCAACTTAAGATACCACAAAGCAATGTCTTGTCTCCCTGGCTACCATAATAGAAGGGAATATCAATGTAACATGCACTGATTCTGAACTGAAGTACCCCCAATATAAGAAGTAGAGATAAGGTACTTTATATAACTGGCAGAATCAGAATAGCTCTCTGCAAATCAAGAGCATTCGCTGCTAGGCACAGATTTGAATGTAAACTCCAGATTAGTTATCACATATGGCTTAAGATTTTACAGTGGTAAACAGTAAACTAGTTAATAGACATTAGATTGGTTTGTTGTTTTGATTACAGCAGATAGATCTTATATAAAATGTTTTGGTACCCTTCAACAGTAAAAGAAGACACAAATATCCTTTCTTTAAAGATAACTAAAAATTGAAAAAGTAATTTGCAAAAATCGTTATTTATGTCATATTTTGATAAAATTCAGACTTTATGGGCCTCATTAACTAAGGTCGATTTTGCTGAAATCGACCAAAGTTCTGGGACTTTGAGGGAGAATATGGCATCCCCGCATTCACTAAAGGCATAGCCCCAGGACTTTAGCCTTTAGCAAAATCGACACAGCAAACATCGCGGACAAAAAATCGTCCAGATATTTGCCATATTAAACATAGCCCAGACCGGATTTTACTAAATCGCCTCTAGTTCGGCATGAACTCCCTGAAAAAAAAATCGCCTCCTGCGTGTGTGTGTGTCGCTTTCAGAGAAAATTTTATTTTTCTATTTAAAAATCGATCAACATCGATAGCGATTATTATTCTCTGCAAAAAATCCCACCATATTAAATGCCACAATATTTTGAAAAAAATCGCTGCAAAATCACTGCGATGTCTAGTGATTAATAATTGCTGACAAAATACGACCTTAGTAATTGAGGCCCTATATATTAAAATATGGCATATGTAACTAGGGTCAGCCCCTTCATCGTACCCTCTAAATACGGAACTGAAATTCATATATTAGAAGGTACGCTTGCGTAATATCTGCGCACATGCACCAATGTTACTTGTCAGGGGACTTACGCAAATTATGTAAGTTCCCTGACTTTATTAGCTCTGGATTCAGTCCATAGAGCTGATGTGACAAAAGGCTCAAATTTAGACACCTCTGCCAAAAGACATTCTCCCGGAATAAGCGTGGTTTATTTTTCAAAAGTGGGGTACTCCTGGGTCTTGACCCATGGAGCCATCTGCTGCTCAAAAAGTGTTGGATGGTGCAATCATACACTGAACCTTGGAGTTTAGGTTACAAGTTTTCCTCCTTTTTTCTACTATTCTCACTATCCTCTGGCTGCAATCCCATGGACTTTAAACATCTTAAAAATATCCCGCCAACTGTATGTCGGACATGTACTGTTTGACAAACCATGCACCTCGGTGCCAGACAGGTAGACTGCTGTGGCCGCCCCTGCAGCCTGACCCTAACCCTCCCTCCCCTACAGCCTGACCCTAACCCCGCAGAAAGACTTTACTCACCTGTCCCCTCAGTCTGCCAAGGTGCGGGGAGTGATCTATTTGTTCCAAAAGTGAATGGGTGAGTATGCTGAACGACATACTCACCCATGCATAACAAAGAAAAATTTGAAAAGTGTAAGCTTCGGAAAAAGGGACATTCGAAAAGTAACTTTTTCGGAAGCCACACTTTCTAACCGGAGATTGCAACCGGTTTCTAGGACATAGTAGAAATTGAAAGCTACCATATTATTGATAGTTGTGTATCACATGAACATGTAAACACATAGGGCCGTATCCAGAACTACGGCCGTCTTCCATAGACGGCCGTAATTCACTGAACAGTAGCTACTGCGCATGCGCAGTAGCTATTGTACGTAATCTGTGTATCGTTTCGATACATAGATTGCGTATATGTGGTCTAAAAGACCACATGCACTATATTGTACAAATATCCTTGTACATTCTTAAAAATGTTTATAAAATTGTAAATACATTTGTATTTATGCAGATATCATCGGAATGCATTATTAAATATTTCTGTGTTTCTAGGGCATATTTTATCTATATGTAGACCAATCTTACTCTACTTATTTCTAGTAAAAGATTTTTATTTTAAATAAAACAAACATTTTTGTAAAAACACAAATGGTTTATACTGTAGATAAAGCTATAGTAAATATATTAAAAATGAAAAATCATGAACTTTTCCATATTCTACAAATTGCATTTATGAAAAGCAAAACTTTGACAGTGCCCACACTCTTATATTGTATTAATAACAGAAAAGAAACACTTTGCATATTTTGTACAAATAATACATTTACAGCATAAATCAAAGCAGCCTCTAAGGAGTTTTGTTAACCACTATAGTGCATATTATCCTTAAATGGAATTGCAGTTGAACTGTTTAATTAGTGAGGAGATTTTTCTGTTACTGCAGTGTGTCAGAACACCCATGAAGTCACAATAACCAGGCCAACAACATAAATACAACTAGTCAGCCAAGTAATTATAAATATTTAAAAGACAACATTGTTGCCTCATCTTCATTTGTGTCTATTTTAGAAATGTATTCATAGTTCTTGTATACTTTGACCTGTCATACTGTTAAAAAAGTTTGATTTATGTAAATGGAGCATAAACAGATGCTTTACCTATTATGAATAGTGTTGTATTCTTCTATCCTTTGTGTGCTATTTTCAGTTGTATTTGCTGTAGTAGCTGACTACACAGTAATTTCTTATACAGTGCATGTAATCACTACATGTCAAATTGCTAATCATTGAAATACGATAATGCCAAATAAACCAACTGTTTAAAAATGACGAGGGTGAGCTCTTATTTACTCATCACATATGCCAGTCATAGACATGGTAGTAGGCAGGGCTGGTGCAAAGCAGTAAGCCTGATAAGCACTGCAGAGGGCATCAGGTTGTAGAGACACTCTCCTAACTACACTATACCAGCTCTAGCTTTCAATACTGTGTTAAGGTCCCTATTCACTTACTTATCCACAGTACTACCAGTTCCGTCATGCTGTACCCTACTTTTAAATTGATTGACAGTTTAGAAGTTTTCTTTCTTTATTGGACAGTGGCAGTGTCAATCAGCAGTAGTCACCTGTGGCTCTGCAGGTAGAAGTGTGAATGGCGAGCCCTGTTAAGAACAGGCCTGATTCACAACTAAGTAAGAACAGGATTTCAGTGTGTATGTTAAAGAACGTTTAAACTGAGAATGCTCAGAACTCTAAATTACGCACTGAAACCAAGTAATAATGATTCACAGATAAGAACGGCAACTTAGGAATGATTCATGTTTGAAAATGTCCTGACTTCTGCATGCGTGGCTAGAGGGACAAGACTCTTAATGCAAATGAGCATCAATAGGCGTTTCTCGAGACTTAAGAATGATTCACAGGATAAGAAGGGCTTGCTCAGCGTATGCACAGGAAAAGATAAGAATGCCTCCTATCATTCTTAAGTTGACATTCACAAGGTTAACAGGGAGCCAAAGCCTCGTGCTTTTCTGTTTGTTCAACACACAGCTGCCATGTGATTATAATAAATGCATGTGTTCACATAATTGAAACAATTATAGGCTTATCTTTTAAAACTGTTGTTATGTTACTATTTTGTGCCAAATTTACTAAAGTCAACTTTGTCAAAATCGCCAGTGTTTGCTATTTTTTACTGGTGATTTTGAAACCTCGGATTTACTAAAGGTGATTTGCCTATTAAATCACCAGAGATGGGTTTTTATAAAATTCGCCATTGTTGATCTATATCTGGCGATTTTTCCCATTCAGGAGATACAAATCTCAGATTTACTAAGGGGTGAGTTTCAAACTCGCTGTAGAATGAGTTAAAAATCGCCAGAGAGATAATAGAGGTGGCTGTGAGTGTCGATTTCCTTGAAAAAATAAAACCCACATTAACCCTTGCTATTGTGGACATTATGTATTGCTCCGCATACATAATGTCCACAATACACATAGTTAAAAAGTAAATGTCCCCCGATATTCACATCTAAATAGATTATTTCCCCAGTACAAATAGTTAAACAGTAAATGGCCCTCAATACCCAAATTGTTAATTTCCCAGTTTACATAAAGTAATCATTACTGTCCATTGATACACAGGAACATAAAATAAACGGCCCCAATAGACATAAATAATTAATTAATGCCCACCGATATACATGAACATACAATAAATGGCCCCAATACACATAAATAATTAATTATTGCCCAACGATACACATAAGCATGCAATAAATGGCCCTCATACATATAAATAATTAATTACTGTCCACCGATACACATGAACATACATTAAATGGCCCCATAGCATATTTATAAACAGTAATGGACCACATAACATATAATATATTCAAACATGTATTGTGTGCATAAAAAAATGAAATAAAAATAAATCTATGCAGTATTTAAAAAAGTAAAGTTTTTTCCTGCATGCAAAAGAATTCAAATTAATAAGCACCCCTCATGCAGCAAAATGGTTTAGCCGAGCTCTACACTGGTTTTGCCCTTATTCCCAAACTCTGAATCAGCACCACTGTGTTTTCCATGACCTGGAGTTTTACTATGGTGTGCCCATATTTTTATGTTTTCACATTTCTTTTTTTGGTAATCGCAGTTTACAACCTTTACTCCTTACATTATATTTTATTATTTTATGTTCTATTTATATCTTTTGCCATTGCATTTGCATACATTAAGTAAATATCTTATTTTGGGCAGTCCAAAAATCTCCTGGTAGCCTCAGGTAGACTGGGTAGCTGTTCAGCTTGGGATGTAAAGGCTCATGTGCCAGTTCGAACTTCTGTTGGTGTCATTTCTCACAACTGCACTGAAATGCCTTCATTTTTATTAAGCTAAAAATTCACTGGCGATCAATACACAGGTGTGATCATGGTTTTATCAGCTACTTTGCGTTGTTGTTTTTTTTGTTTTCTACTGTGCTGCACATGTGGAGTGCTAAAAATCACCTTAAAAAAGTAGTCACTCTCGATCAGGTCCTAAATGATATATATTTTGGAGAAAGGCATCTATGGATGTATTTAAAATAATTTTATTCCACTTTCCTTGATTATTTATTCACAATGATGGGGTAGATTTATAGGACATTATAAGAGCATTTTAAAATGTTTTATACAGGACAAACAAATAAACAGATGGCAAATTCAAGACGCTATTTAATATTGAAAATTAAACATATCTTTAAACTTGCTATACTGAATGTTTAATCACACACTTGACTGCTGACATCAAGCTCTCAGGAAAATGTTTACTTAGCTTTGATAGTTTATTTTGTATACAAAGTAAGCTTTTCAAATAAATTAAACATTTATAGAACTCAAGAAAAGTATTTGCATATTTTTGAATTGTAGGATTTACTAACATGAATTATAAATGTGCAAGTAACAAATTGTTCTTTTACACATGACAGCTTTAACAAGTTTTTATTGGAACCCATAATAGAAACTTTAGAAACTCATTTCAGGTGATATTATGTTAAAATGTGCTTGCACAATAAAGCAGCATACATTAATTCACTTGCTGAATGCCAAGGTACAATTAAACACATATTCATTGCACTGACACACATGCACACATATTCATACACACACAACATGTCATCAGTGGTTGAACAAGCGATTGGTGGGCCCAAGTGAAAAAATATGCTGGTGGCTACCCAGTCACCTCACTGGCAGGGCCGGCGGAACCCGGTAAGTGGGGTAAGCGTGGCGGGAGGGCGTTAAGCCAGAGAGGTGCTTCCCTCCCGCCACACTCTCCCACTGCCGCTGGTCCTGCAGGAAAAAAAATAAAGGGGATCTTAATCTTAGGCGCTAGATTTTGTGAGTTACTAATGTTAAACAGAGCTACAGAGGCTCCATTGAGGAGCCTCTGTCAGTGACACATGCAGGGGAGGGTTTTGGCTGCCCAGCACTCCCTTTAGAAGAAAAATAAATAAATAAAACCTGAGCAGCCACAGCACAGACTAACGCTCCGACACTGGCTACAGCTCCTTCACTGAGAGGAGCCTCTGACATCACAGAACATGTGACTCATGCAGTCACATGGTATGCAGTGCTGGCCGGGCTACAAGGGAGTCAGGTAATGGGGTAGATCCAGAACTACGTCCGTCTTCCATAGACGGACGTAATTCAATGAACAATAGCTGCTGCGCATGCGTAGTAGCTATTGTAAGTAATCTGCGTATTCCATGCAGTCATATGCAGTGCTGGCCGGGCTACAAGGGAGTCAGGTAATGGGGTAGATCCAGAACTACGTCCGTCTTCCATAGACGGACGTAATTCAATGAACAATAGCTGCTGCGCATGCCATGCGGCTATTGTACGTAATCTGCGTATTGTTTCGATACGTAGATTGCGTATATGTGGTC
>WWET01003591.1:59558-113154 GCA_011038615.1 Limnodynastes dumerilii
AAGTTTGTAATTCATTAAAGACGATTTCACCGAATCGCAGTGAAATCGCCTTTAAATCACAAAAAATAAAATCGCAGCCGGAGAGGTGCGATTTCATTTTTTGAGTCGATCGCGACCACCAAAAACACATGTCCGTATAACAGACATGTGTTTTTATGTGTGTAAAAACATAAGTGCTGCATGGCTGCAAGCTGTAGCCATGCTGTACTTATTGAACTACAAGGATCAGCAAAGCTGAGCCTTGTAATTCTATCAGCACAACATGGTTACAGTTGTAATCATGCAGCGCTGCGTGTACAGTGTAAAAACGTGTCAACAGGAGAAGATGGTCCAAGCTGCAAGAAAAGACTAGAAGACATGTGAAAAAGAGCATTTGAAGGCTTCCCAAGATGCGGACATCAAATGGTGAGTGTAAAAATATTTTTTATTATTTTATACACACGATACATTGCACACACTTCACTTACATTAGGAGAGATGACCACCGAAGGTAAGTGCACTCATGTAGGGTACATTGTTAGTTAGGAAAATATTTTTTTACATGCATACTTTATTTTATTTTATTTTATTTTTATTAATGTAGGGGTTAATGTATGTCTTGTGATTTTTTTTTTATACTGTACAAGCAGCGCTACATGATACAAGTGTAACCATGTTGTGCTGATAGATTTACAAGGATCAGCTTTGCTGATCCTTGTTGTTCCATCAGTACAGCATGGCTGCGGCTTGCAGCCATGCAGCGCTGAGTTTTTACACACACAAAAACACATGTCTGTTATACGGACATCTGTTTTTGTTGGTCCCGATCGGCTCAAAAAAATGAAATTGCACCTCTCTGGCTGCAATTTTATTTTTTGTGATTTAAAGGCGATTTCACTGCGATTCAGTGAAATCGTCTTTAATGAATTACAAACTTTGTATGTTTATAATGAAAAACCGCGACCGCGGGACCGCGATTTTAACACCCGCGATTCCAAATCACACTAAAATCGTGTGATTTGGAGCTTAATGAATCCACTTTGGTGATTTTTTAGCTCCAAATCATGCGATTTTGCCAAAATCGAGCTTAATGAATGAGGCCCTATATGCAGGGTTGTAAATCACAATTTCTGTAGCCACTGCAGCGGGGGCTACCATACGGAATTCAATAGTAAGTGTGAATATGGTTCGAAAACATTAAAATCTGTGGGCTGCTACTTTTCATTTTTGCCAAGTGCCATGGCAAACATGTATATTGCATGAACATATCCTTAGCTGGGTCTATATTCATTAAAGGGAAGATGCTATACCACATTATTTATCAGCTTCATCTCTCACAATTCTTAATCATTTTTTCTTATTATGCTACTTTTAAAATCTAACAAAACTTTGTCTGTTTGCTAGTTGCCCAAAAATAAAGTAACATGGGAAGATATGCTGTCAGGTAAGTGGCACATTCTCAAGATAAATGTCTTAATTTGCTCTTTTATTTTACTATTTGTAATTGTCTACACACAGACTATTATTGTAGAATTTAGATATATATCAGGGACCATATTAAATCTTTCAACTCTATGGTCCAGACTCTCATTTAAGAAATCCTGATGACTTCCTTACACCAAATACGGAAGTTAGCTGAATATAACAATGGACCAAATCCACTGGTCCATACGATAGTCCACTTATGCATGCAAAGCATTTGGACGGACCGCTAATCCGCAAGTGTGACTTAAAGCTGCCTTATGGCAGCATAAGTCACACCTTTTAGACACGTGACAGGTAGAGTTCATTCCCCTCTCTTTTGCGAAATTAAGCATCCTTGCACGTACTGTATGGAAATTGCATGGCATCCTTGTCCAATCCAGTGCAATATTACTGCATCGGAACGCAACTGCTCCACTGTATTCCGTGCGGAAAATGGCATAAAGGTACACGTAGAGGGTGGTGTTAGACATTTAAATTGTACAGTGAGGGCTGGGTTTAGCTTTATGTGCCATCCTCTATTCCACACACATGGAGATGCATTCGGAATAGTTAAGGTAGCCTTTAGTACATGGATTCACTTTCTGCACATAAACATAGAAACATAGAAAGTGACGGCAGATAAGAGCCACATGGCCCATCTAGTCTGCCCATTTGTTTATTCAAAACTATACTGACCCTAGTCCTATTTACCTTCAATTTAAGATATCCTTATATTTATCCCAAGCATGTTTAAACTGTTCTACTGTATTTGCCTCAACCACCTCAGATGGGAGACTATTCCACTTATCTATCACCCTTTCAGTGAAGTAATTTTTCCTCACATTGGCTTTGAATCTACCACCCTCCAGTTTATATTCATGCCCTCGTGTTCTATTACACCTTTTTTTTTGAAAAATGCTACCATCCTCTACCGGTCACAACCCTTGATGTATTTGAAAGCTTCTATCATATCCCCCCTCTCCCTTTTCTGCTCCAAGCTATACATGTTTAGTTCCTCTAGCCTTTCTTGGTATGATTTGTTACATGGACCATTTTAGTTGCTCTTCTTTGCACAGTCTCTAATGTATTTATGTCTTTCTTACATAGTAGAGCACGGGGAGCATTCTGCTCTCCTACTGTATGTGCAGTAATGTTACATTGTTCCATTGCAGAGGCTACATACAGAATTTCTAAATAAATCTGGATCAGACCCAATGTATCACCATAGATGTTAAAAAGTAAATATTCATTCACCAAATGACCACTGAAAACTAAATGGAAAAATATGTATGGTACTAATTTGTACTAGCTCTCCAAACATGTGCCTTAAATCTGGAATCCAACAGAGATAACAATCAAAAATTGCTTAATAGTAGAGGAAAAATATAAATAAGACAAAGGATAATGCGTTATTTGTATAATGGGTAAGAATACAACAGTAACATCTTCTACACTCTTGCTTCCTGGGAGGTTTGCACATATACTGTATATAAACACACAACAGGGATTCTCAATTATACAGATAGTGTGTTAGAATGTAGGCTTCACTAGTTTTGTGATTCAATAAAACCTTTACAAATGAAAATGTTCTTAAGAGACCCTAATTTAAAATATAAATAAAGTAAAATTTATTTGGTGGTTCTATAGATGCCCTTACTGATGAGGAATTGCAAAAGTATCATTTTAATTTAGATTCAGTATTGGTATTAAATTACAATGCATGAAGCCACTAAGGGGGAGCTATGCTTCAACTTAAGATACCACAAAGCAATGTCTTGTCTCCCTGGCTACCATAATAGAAGGGAATATCAATGTAACATGCACTGATTCTGAACTGAAGTACCCCCAATATAAGAAGTAGAGATAAGGTACTTTATATAACTGGCAGAATCAGAATAGCTCTCTGCAAATCAAGAGCATTCGCTGCTAGGCACAGATTTGAATGTAAACTCCAGATTAGTTATCACATATGGCTTAAGATTTTACAGTGGTAAACAGTAAACTAGTTAATAGACATTAGATTGGTTTGTTGTTTTGATTACAGCAGATAGATCTTATATAAAATGTTTTGGTACCCTTCAACAGTAAAAGAAGACACAAATATCCTTTCTTTAAAGATAACTAAAAATTGAAAAAGTAATTTGCAAAAATCGTTATTTATGTCATATTTTGATAAAATTCAGACTTTATGGGCCTCATTAACTAAGGTCGATTTTGCTGAAATCGACCAAAGTTCTGGGACTTTGAGGGAGAATATGGCATCCCCGCATTCACTAAAGGCATAGCCCCAGGACTTTAGCCTTTAGCAAAATCGACACAGCAAACATCGCGGACAAAAAATCGTCCAGATATTTGCCATATTAAACATAGCCCAGACCGGATTTTACTAAATCGCCTCTAGTTCGGCATGAACTCCCTGAAAAAAAAATCGCCTCCTGCGTGTGTGTGTGTCGCTTTCAGAGAAAATTTTATTTTTCTATTTAAAAATCGATCAACATCGATAGCGATTATTATTCTCTGCAAAAAATCCCACCATATTAAATGCCACAATATTTTGAAAAAAATCGCTGCAAAATCACTGCGATGTCTAGTGATTAATAATTGCTGACAAAATACGACCTTAGTAATTGAGGCCCTATATATTAAAATATGGCATATGTAACTAGGGTCAGCCCCTTCATCGTACCCTCTAAATACGGAACTGAAATTCATATATTAGAAGGTACGCTTGCGTAATATCTGCGCACATGCACCAATGTTACTTGTCAGGGGACTTACGCAAATTATGTAAGTTCCCTGACTTTATTAGCTCTGGATTCAGTCCATAGAGCTGATGTGACAAAAGGCTCAAATTTAGACACCTCTGCCAAAAGACATTCTCCCGGAATAAGCGTGGTTTATTTTTCAAAAGTGGGGTACTCCTGGGTCTTGACCCATGGAGCCATCTGCTGCTCAAAAAGTGTTGGATGGTGCAATCATACACTGAACCTTGGAGTTTAGGTTACAAGTTTTCCTCCTTTTTTCTACTATTCTCACTATCCTCTGGCTGCAATCCCATGGACTTTAAACATCTTAAAAATATCCCGCCAACTGTATGTCGGACATGTACTGTTTGACAAACCATGCACCTCGGTGCCAGACAGGTAGACTGCTGTGGCCGAAGTGCATGGTTCGTTTGGGCTCCCACCAAAGTTTATAATTTTTGTTTATTAGAAGAGAATTTAGGGTGGTAAAGAAAGGAGAGAGAAAAGGTGGTCTTTTTGGCACGGAGATGAAATTCTGGCCAACAGACCTAAATATCCTCAAGGTTTGGGTTGTCTTCCTCCTCACTACTATCCTCATGATGTCTGATCGCCCTTTGTGGCTAGCATGTTCATCAAAAAACAATGAGTAGTTCATTTTATGGATCACCAACTTCTCAAAGTATTTGGGGTTTAGCCTTCGTTGAATATCACTCACCAGGTTCCCGGCTGCACTAAATACTCTTTCAGAGTATACACTGGAGGGTGAGCAGCTTATGTAGCATATTGCTAATTTGTATAAGGTTGTCCCCTTAACTTTATTTTCCTCCCAGTATTGAAATGGACTTGATGATGTGCAAATTTGGAATTGATCATTCATGTAATCATCCGCCATTCTATTGATGCTTACATTATATGATTGACTCACGATAGTGTTGTTAGTATATGTGGCCATTTCTTTTAAGCCCAACCAGATATCATAATCTCTGACTGTGGTGCGCTGTGTTGACTCTCCATCACCAGTGCTTGTGTTTGAAAATTACAGTTGTTTCCTGGCTGTAGAAGTTCTTGAAGAAGCTGAAGGAGCAGATGTGTTATGTGCAATGTGATCTGACAAGTTGCTTACAAAAAAGGAATGCAGAGCGCCCATGTGGTCTAGTAGTAATTATGGTATTTTATTTCAATAGAAAGCATACATATATATAGACCATTGAGACAACAGTTAAAAATTTTAAAGAAAAAAAATAATATATTGACTACACAATTAATAATTATTGCACTTAATTTGGCTACAGCACTTATACAGAAAAATACATAAACAACATATATAAAATGAAATATAAAAATAAATAGCTGTTGATCAGGCAGCTAGTGAAACCCTATAATTGCACACAGGATCCAATATATATCGTTGTTAGATATTGGGGACCCCAATTGTGTTTATACTTTTATACATGTCCACAACAGATTTTAAATATAGATAAATTGTTATTGATGGTAGCTATAGAAGTTGGTGATTTTGTAGACAGTGATTTATCCAATAGTCAGTTTACACACGTGGTATAGAGTGGTACTTATCTGTACTTGCGTTATAGGCTTGTTGGGTCCGACTCTGAAACTAGATATGCGGCACCGTAGGGCTCAGAAGAGGTACCTCAACACAGAGCTATACCGCTCCGGTCGCCTGTATTGAAATGCTGGCAATCAGCTGTAGATCACTTCTCCGTATAGGGAATAGGTCTGCAAAGAATAGTTATCGTTGTGGAGCTGCGTCCACTTGCCGCTCCGGCCGCCTTTGTTTACAGCGCTATTGAGTCTGCAGTATAATGAGTGACAATCAGCTGTAAGTGACTGTTTCAAAAGGAGAACGGATCTCCCACTGCCTTGCGAGTCTCCACGTGTGTTGCCCAATCTGCTACCTGCTTTTCTCTTTGGTGAGTGGAATTCCCAATTATAGAGGTAGTCAGCACACGGCTGACAGTTTGTTTGAAACACGGTTCAATGGGAGTCCATGATAGATAGAGTCCAATTAGATGGTGGCAAAAGTATAGATTCTATGGACAAGGATCAATGTGCAAATATAAAAGTGCTGTAGCTCAATATATAAACACCTCAACGCGTTTCTCTGCCGAAAGGCAGTTTCATCAGGAGGAGAGAAAAGTATGTACTGAGGGACTGACTATTTAAACCCTCTTAATTATACCAGGTGATGTGTTAACCCCTTGGAGGTTAACATTGGTCATCCAAAATGTAATCAAACATTATTGGTGCACAGAAAAATGTCATACTTTAAAAAGGGGAATATGCTTGAGTGGCAGACTCAAAACATAATGCTCACAGTGAATGTTCCATGACCATTGCATAAATATAGTATAATGCATAATAAAAATGCAATAATCATTTGAAAAGGGCTTATCCCTTCAGCAGCTATTTAAATGATATACAGACTGCATAAATAGATACATTTGAAGACAGACTTAGCACTGAGTATTCTTAGTGTCAATTATATATTTGCTATATTGACATAATAATACATACAGGAATATTATGAAGACCTACATACTTCAAAAACAAGACAGCTGACATAGAGGACAAACATAAAAATGAAAATAAAAATAAAAGACATATATATACATGTATATGTATATATATGTATTTTATTTTTATTTTTATTTTTATCTTGTTTTTTGTTTCTATTTTCATTTCATTTGTCATTGAAATTACTGCTTATTTTAGAATATGTACGGTCACTTGCACCATAAATATAACCAATCTAATATGGAAGCAAGCATGCCCCAATACGGAACAGCGGCTAAGAGGACTTTCTTTTATGTTTGTCCTCTATGTCAGCTGTCTTGTTTTTGAAGTATGTAGGTCTTCATAATATTCCAGACTTTTTTAAAAAAAAAGTAAGGTGCCCAAGTATGTCGCAGAAAGTATGCGTTACAAAAGGCGCTTACAGTGTGCCTAATAGAGAGGGATTTAATGACCGCAATCACTAATTTGAATCAATAGAGAAACTGATTTTTTCAAAGAAGCAAGGTGCCTAAGTACACTGCAGAAGGTATGCATTATAAAAGGAGCTTACAGCGTACCTAATAGAGAGGGATTTAATGAACCCAAACAAAAATTTGAATCAATATCAATTTGCACTTTTTTAATAGCGGTGCTGGATGTGCTAAATCTTCTGCACTTGATTGGAGTCTGGGTTACCATTGATTGAAGTCACTTTTCCGGTTCTCTGGGCTCATCTCCACTTGCCACGACCAGGACACCTCCTATTCTTCTGCGATGCTGCTCCTAATGACTATTTGGTCGCTAGGGGGCAGTGTTTTATGACGTCAGAAACACTAGAGCACCACTGTAACTGACGTCATCTCTTATATAAAACAATGCCCCCTAGCGAGCAAATGGTAAATCGCATCGAGATGAAATGATTTCATCTCGCCTGCAAAAATCGTTTTTTGTAAATAGAGCCCATAGTGAAAGGTCCCACGTGACATACGAAAGTGCATACAAGGCTAAGCAATGCTTAGCCTTGTAGTTCTATCAGCACAGCATGGCTAAGGCTTCCAGCCATGCAGCACTTAGTTTTTATTTAAACTCACGCGAGTTGCTGCGATTTTTTAAAGGGCTAATTGCGGTGGTCTTCGATTGAAAATTACCGTGATTTAGCCCTTTCAAAACCACAGCAACTCGTGTGATTTGTTTTAAATCACGGTAAAATCGCATCTTTGTGAATACCGCGATTTAAACCAAAAAATCGCGGGTAAATCGCAGCGAGATGAAACGAT
Source organism: Limnodynastes dumerilii (assembly GCA_011038615.1). NCBI lineage: Eukaryota > Metazoa > Chordata > Amphibia > Anura > Limnodynastidae > Limnodynastes > Limnodynastes dumerilii. The sequence continues at coordinate 67,537 of WWET01003591.1, forward strand.
TTCATCTCGCCTGCAAAAATCGTTTTTTGTAAAGAGAGCCCCAAGTCTTCAGACCAAGACACCTTTTTTTATTAAAGGTACAAAAGATAGCCCTAATAAGGGCTTTTGGGTTCTTTTACAGCACAGAACTATACACTACCACACTAGTGGATAGGTATATTATTAATAGATAACTCTGTGTGATGCTGGTAGAGCTACAGCACCGAGCATTATTAGACTTCCACCACCAATACCCAATCTAAAATGGTTTAGAAATCACAAGGTAGTGCCTTATAAGCCAACTGGGAGTTGTAGTTTCTCTCTATAGAGTCCTGTATTTTTCTGATTTTCCTATCAACTAACTACACTATATGCCAGCACAGAAATAATTTCAAAATATTGTGCTAAATGTTATATAAAATGATTACACATAACCATCTAATGATTACATATAATGATTAAAGCTTAAAAGCCCACGTATCTTCTAAAAGTCAAATCATTACTGTATAATCAGTTGGAAAAAGATAAAGAAATACAAATGAAATACATTGATGTTATCCAACACACTTATGATGTGATGCTTGATATTTTGGGGGCTGCTGAATATAGTGATATATAGTGAAGTAAATCTCATCATTTACTCCATTTACTCCATAATATCTAAATCTTTCTTATTGAAGGCCACAAGATCATGCCATATGCATAAAGCTTTTATCATTGACAGAAAAGAAAACTTCAGTGTGTTTGGCTTGTAAAATCTTTTATAGTCAGAAAGTAGAGCAGAAAATCCTATTGCATTCTCAGCTCCTCATCTGAACACTTTAGTGTTTCTTTCTTTTCACAGTATAGAGGCTGATCCAGAGTTTGATAGGAAGGCAAAAAACAATTCAAGTGCAGACCTGAGCAAAACCATATTGCAATGTAAATATGAGCAGCTGGTGGTAGAGAGGTGGTGCTTCCTATCTCAACTTTAATTAAGAGTTTGAACACAAGCTATGTTGCATTTAAGCTCAATAGTAAAGTATCTACCCTGCGTGCAATATATATATTTTTTTTATTAATTTCCAGTCACATTGCAGCATGGTTTTGCCCACTCCTACACTTGCACCTGTTCTTCTGTTACTCTCAAACTCTGGATCAGCTCCTTGTTGTGGAAAGGTGTAATACCTTTTATCTCTCCCAGTTGCCTTGATTTAGGCTTAAATAGTATGAGGTTTGTAGAGGGAAACGTTTGCATTCATCCTGAGCCAAAACAAATGGAATAAAGACCAAATAAATCCACATGGGTCCCCTGTCTTCCTCAATGCACACTTTATGTTTTATCCCAAGTGCGTCTGACATTATCCTCCAGTAATAATATAAAATTTACTGTATGTTTAATAGACTGAGAAAGGTTTTTAAAACAACTATAGTACTACCATGATGTTTGTATTTGATAAAAATTGTGGGCTGGATTCAGACCTCATGTACGCAGTCTACATAACGAAACGCTACGTAGATAGCGCAAAATAGTTACTATGCATGTATATGTAAAAAATTACGGTGTTGTGAATCCAAGTTGGTAAAGATACAGCGCTTCAGATACCAAAAAATAAGTAAATATATGTATGTGGAAATTTAGGAAATTTGTTAAGTAATCTTGATACCGATTGGTTCTATTTCCACTATAGAACATAGGCTTCAATAGGATAAGAAAACGGCACTTCAATTAAAACAAAAGGAATTGTTTATTTAGATTCTATACAAATAAACACACTAGTATAGAGGTTGTGGATCCCACTAAAGATATACACCTCCCTGTTGGAAGTCAGTGATGTTCAGATGTTGCCTGGGGCAACTAGGAGCGAATATAGATGGTAAAGTCTTTATGTAAACATCCCACTACGGGTGGCCAACCCGAGGAGAATGTGGAAATGTTCACTTTAGCCTGGTAAGTACAGATGGTTTGACGAGCAATATAGTCAGCACATATAGGTGTAAAAAAGGATTTCACATACCGCCTCAGGATGACGTTCCTGCCAGTTCTTTATCCCCTCTAACTGGTATGGACCTTCGTCCACAAACTGGCTGATACACGGTGGGGGTGAGGGAAGGATTTTTCCGATGATGTTACGAATCCCTCTGTTTCCACAGTCCCTGCCGTCGGCAGGGGGGCGGGAGTTGCTCTCGGCTCTTGGTCTCCTCAGACCTCATGTACGCAGTCTACATAACGAAACGCTACGTAGATAGCGCAAAATAGTTACTATGCATGTATATGTAAAAAATTACGGTGTTGTAAATCCAAGTTGGTAAAGATACAGCGCTTCAGATACCAAAAAATAAGTAAATATATAACAGCCAAGGAACTATAAAAGGAGCAGATCTGCACCTTTTTGAAATCATGTTGAATATCACAGAGAAGCACATTTGAAATTTGCAAACAGAATCAGTGAAGAGGTTACGTGTTGTAGTTAAACTCTTAATGAGACTCTAAAAACTGTTAAATTTTTGTGTACAACAAACAAAATCAGACAGTGTTTTTTCACCTTTCTAGTGCAGTTACTCTGAACTGTAAATCTTCATCCTTATCCCGCTTTCACATCACCACTCTGTAATATCCCACAAGGTTTAACTGGGATATTGCAGGATAATTAGCGGTAAAAACAAAAAAAAAAAGAAAAAAATACCTAAAAAACCTTAAAACGCTGCAGGGTTAACCTGGGGAATAAAATTAATTTTTATTAGCATCGTATTAAAAATTTCCACACATAGGATCGTATACACAGTTAAGAGTGAGTCCGCACCTAACTCACTCATTCGGCCCCTAACCCGCCCCTGTTTTTAGGTACCTTATAGCACTTAAGAGTGCCATAGGGTTACCTTAGCTATCTGTGCGTAGTTTCCTTCTTATGAAGCACAGAGAATGCCTCTCCCCGTCTCCACTCTGCCCTCTTCAGCTAATGTAATTCGCTCCCCATCCCACTTCTAACACCTCTTTCTTCCCTGAATCCGGTCCATAGTGTTCAAATAAATCTTAATTAGCAAAAATCTATATCACTACTTTGTATTCAATGTAGCACGAAAGAGTAGATCTCCAGTATTATACAGCAGTATCAGTTGCACCACAATTCCCCAAAATATAGCATTTTAGAGTAAATAAGTGAATACAGTCTTCACATATCAGAGTGTACACGGTAGTCATCAATGTGTAATACCCTGAAAATAGTACAATATGGGATAGACTTGTGAAACAAACCTTTAATAGAGAAAATGTTTAAAGGTAGGTCTACCATGTGTTTGTCGCGTGGTTGGTTGCCAGGTAACTACCCAATAACGAGGATACCATTCGGCTCGTGGTTTAGGTAAAAGGCTCAGGAGAGTGACGGTTGTAGGACAGCGGTTATATAGTGGTAATTTTTTAGGGAAGTCTGGCAAGATTACGGACGTGTTAGCAGGGAGTGTGACTTTTTGGCTAGTGGAGACTGAGCTGAAACCTATGGAGCCTTGGGCTAGAGAGCAAGATAACGGAGTTAAGGTCCGACTAGTGTTAGGTCCGGTCAGAGGCAGAGATCAGTCAGTGGTCCAGGTACGGTCAGAGTCCAGTCAGTGGCAAGTGTGTCCGTTGGCGGTGGTCCAGAGTCCAGTCGGTGGCAAGTGTGTCCATTGGCGGTGGTCCAGAGTCCAGACGGTGGCAAGTGTGTCTGTTGGCGGTGGTCCAAAATCCAGTCAGAGGCAAGTGTGTTCTTTGGCGGTGGTCCGGAGTCCAGTCGATGGCAAGTGTGTCTGTTGGTGATGGTCCAGAATCCAGTCGGAGGCAAGTGTGTTTGTTGGTGGTGGTCCAGATTCCAGTCAGTGGCAAGTGTGTTCGTTGGAGGTGGTCCAGAGTCCTGTCGGTAGTCCTACAGTGTCCGGTGACGGTAGTCCATTACTGGTGGCAGTGTGTGTGAGTCGGGTTGGTGCACCTGATAACAGCAGGTCAGATAAAGGGGTCCTCATTATCAGGCAGAACCGAAGGTCAAAAAAAGGAACAAAAGAAAACCCTTTGTTTTGAAAGTGTGACAGGCTATCAGGCATATTGGAAAAGCTGGGACTTCCTTACACATTGTGGCTGACACCTCAATATTTACTGACATACTGAACTGTGTATATGGACTTTATTAATATTCTGCTTATTAAGATTTTGTTTATTGATAGGGGTATATAATAAAAGGGGTGGTTTCATTATTTTTGTAAGTTGAGTAAAACTACATTTAATGTTCAGGTTTAGGAAAAGTTCTGATAAACTGCTGCATTATACATTGTAATTTTGATCAAAATTGTTATTTTGTACATTGATGATAGCATTGTAAAGTTTTATGGTAATCTTTGTTCATTCAACTTTTAATGGTTGAAAAAGAAATATAACAACAAAATTAACTTCAGAAAAGTTAACTATTTTTCTAATCATCAAACTTCTGTCTTGTTCATCATTGTTCTCCTTGGATCATCTCCTCTCGCCTTTGGTCACTTTTTGTCGCTTTTGGTTTCTTGTTCCGCAATCCTCACTTACCTGTTTCATTACTTACCTCATTTGAGAATAGATAATTTAATCTATCATTTAATTATTTATATCATTTTGGATGGGGTATCACAAATGCCTCATGGGGGAACACAGTAAATCCAATCCGCCGGTTCCCTGGGTGCTAGTACAGCACCGCCCTATCTCAGGTTTCCAAACTGGTGATCTAGATTTTCTCTAATTAAGATTTATTTTTTATGGTCCGTGTTCACAGTTAAGAGTGAGTTAGATGCAGACAGATCTGCAGTTAACTCACTTCTCCAGCCCCCATTTTTAGGTACTTTATGCCACGAAACTACGCATGGACCTTTCCTCCCCCCTGCTCTCCCTGGCTAAATCCCTCCCCCTCCAACTTCAACCCCTTTGTTTTTGCACTTTTAAATTATATTTGGTGTGGTCAAACTGTCTGTAACTAAACCTGGGACAGTCCTTGTTTGCCTCTGGGAGAGAGGTCTGTTTACTGTTGCCATAACAACAGTAAACAAATTCCTCCAATTAGGTGTGTCAGGTGAGACCCAGGTTGAAAAACCCCGGTCAGCATCTTTCCCTCCATCATCTTACTGGGGTCAGATGTGGGAAAAACCCTTCTCTTTTCCAGGGTCATTAGAACAGGGACTAGGACCAAGGTACGTTTTATATCACCACCAAACACATGTTGTTGGAGCCTTGGCAACACGGTGGCTCATTCATTTGATTCATAGACTAGACCTTATCTGTATGTTCTCCCTGTGTCTGTGTGGATTTCCTCAGGGTGCTCCGGTTTCCTCCCACATGCCAAAAACATGATATCGATATCCATGAGTATAGATAGTTGTTCTGGCCAACCCCCAATGCTACTACTCCCGGACAACATTATATACAGAGCTGGGACACACTACTAATATACTGCAGCCAGAAGGCCCTGGTTCTATAACTTTAGCTGGTGGCTGTCAGCTGAAGTTATTTTTATACAGCCCTCTGCCATAAGCGCTGTTTATAAACAACTAATCAACAGCTGAATCCATTGATTAGTTTTTTATAATCAGCCACAGCAGCTGATTGTGTATAAACAACTTATCAGCCACAGTCTGTCAGTGTATGTGAAGCTCAGGCGCTGCACAGAACACAGAATGACCTGTGCATGTGCTAGATCAGGCTTGGATAACCTGTGGCACTCCAGGTGTGAAACTATGAGCCCCAGCATGCTGGGAATTATAGTTTCACCACACCTGGAGTTAGCCATCCTAGTGGTAGATGGAGGAAGTAGTGGGTTGAGAAGGATTTGCCCCAAGCCCCTCTACTGCTAGTGGCAGCCCTGGTGGCCAGCGTACACACAAGCCAATATCTTGGATAGGAGATGGGCTGCAGAGAATAATGTTATAGAAAGAATAATAAGAAAACAATGGGAAATCATACCAATATATTGCATTGTGATACGATAAATCGATAAGATACAATATCTTATGCAATAAACATATTCACAGTATCCGGTGGTTGTATCGGGTGCTGCCATACAATTTGTAGGTGTGTCTGGGGCATTATATTGGAAAAATATAACTCCACATTTGCATGCTTTTTTGGTTCTTGCAAATTGCAAAAGAACACACAAACTGTGTGTGAGACTATGAAGTATGCTATTTCTCCCATATCAAATATACCCCCACTCTCCCATCTGCAGCATGGCTCAATACAATCATTGGTAAGTAATTGTGTCAGCCTGTAGTATCCTGTTGGCCTTTGAGAGAACACATACCTATGTTACATTACACCTTCTTTCCCCCATTCTGGCACAGCATTAATAAGGAGACATATGTTTGCATATTTAGGTCGACTAGTTTTCTGGGTATGCAGAGTACAATTTCCTAATAATATCACGCACTAACTAGCACAGTAATAGACCCAATGTTTCCATCAATTTCAATTTTATGCCACATCTTTCTGTGCTAGTATTATAGACACCTGTTTAATATATTTTCCAGAAATGCTTGTGTCTTAAAGTTGAAAAGACACATAACATGCAATGAAAGCTCTTATCTGTCAGCCTAGCGCATAGAGAGTGCACATGCTGGCAATAGTAAAAATGTCACTTCAAAGTAACCGTCTGCGATGACTTTTGGACTTTTCAAATTTTCAACTAATTAGTTGCAACATGTAAATTTTTCTCCCTAAACACCACTGATTTCAGTCTTATTTATGTCTCACTAAAATATTGCTTGTGATTAATATGTCCCAATGTAGCCTGGATTTTATATGGGTGCAGGTTGCTTTATTGAAAGAGAAATACTGTGGAGAGGATGGCAGAACTGATAACTGACGTGACCTCAAGATGACATCATATCGGGATGCCTTGAGCCCAGCCAGTTACTCTACAGTTAACATCTTTTCCTTATAAGGATATATTCACAAATGTGTACCTAGTAGCTTATCATGTGCATTGCCAAAGGCCTGACTCAACCCCAACCCTTATGCTAATTCTAACCATAACCCTCCACTTCCATTACTCTAACCCTTCCTTCCCTGCACCCTAACCCTAAGTCTCCCCTTCTAGGCTCCACTCCCTCCCCGCAGCCTAACTCTAAGTCTCCCCTTCTCTGATACATCCCCTCCCCTCCCCGCAGCCTAACCCTAAGTCTCCCCTTCTCTGATACATCCCCTTCCCACAGCCTAACCCTAAGTCTCCCCTTCTAGGCTCCACTCCCTCCCTGCAGCCTAACACTAAGTCTCCCCTTCTAGGCTTCACTCCCTCCCCGCAACCTAACTTTAAGTCTCCCCTTCTCTGATACATCTCCTCCCTGCAGCCTAACCCTAAGTCTCCCTTTCTAGGCTGTACTCCCTCCCCGCATCCTAACCCTAAGTCTGCCCTTCTAGTCTCCACTCCCTCCCCGCATCCTAACCCTAAGTCTCCCCTTCTAGGCTCCACTCCCTCCCTGCATCCTAACCCTAAGTCTCTCCTTCTCTGATACATCTCCTCCCCGCAACCTAACCCTAAGTCTCCCCTTCTAGGCTCCACTCCCTCCCTGCAGCCTAACACTAAGTCTCTTTTTCTAGGCGCTATCCCCTACCCGTAACCTAGCTTAAAAAACTACCCTACTAAATTACATCCCCTCCCCTGCACTAACCTGTCCGGTCGTCTGAGCATCAGGAACCCCTCCCTGCATCCTAACCCTAAGTCTCCCCTTCTCTGATACATCCCCTCCCCACAACCTAACCCTAAGTCTCCCCTTCTAGACTCCACTCCCTCCCTGCAGCCTATCACTAAGTCTCCTTTTCTAGGCTCTATCCCCTACCCGTAACCTAGCTTGAAAAACTACCCTACTAAATTACATCCCCTCCCCTGCACTAACCTGTCCGGTAAAATATAACCCTGGATGGAGAAATGCATCGTCTGCCACATAGCAAATTTTGATGTTGATTTTTAATGTTGACACCATATCCACCCCATATTGCAAAATGTGATCAAATTCATAAAAAGGAGGGAACAATGTAAACTGCCTAAATGGGAATTCAAGGAGGTATAATAAAAAAAACATGCTGGACCAATTCCAGACCTTTGCCTCTGCTTTAAATGCAGCAGCAGAGGTCTGAAGCCAGATATCAGTCTCATGCGTACTAAAGGAAACCATCCCCTTGCACAGATGGACTTATGACCTGTGACCCGTGCCTTAAAATTTCTCACTGTCCTCACTTAAAATGGGGATGGGGCGTAACTCTGGATAGGGTTAAAGGCTAAAAGACGCCCCTCCCACGTAGAATACCCACCCAATCCCGTCCCACTGTCAGAAAGATTTCCAGCACAGAAGTCTGGATCAGGGGGATCTGATATTTACTTTCAGTGCAGTGTCTGAATCTTCAGCTTCAATGCATTTTATTCAGATGGCAGACGCTTTTTCACATTACCTATGTGTGCAAATCTGTCATTTGTGATGGAGGGGCTGGGTTGAGATTGCAAGTGAGCATTCACTAAGTAATTTACAGTATTGTGATTTCCTTTTAGTGCATACCAGACTTATGCAAAATTCTGCGCTTCAGTTAGAAATGTTAAGGCTTCTGACTGTCACAAGTGTTGTTACAATGCAAATGCAAGAACGCCTGAATGGTACAACTCAGAGCTTACAAATCTATACAAACCTATTGCTTGTAGATCCGATCAAAACTGGATCTGGTCCAAACTCTTTAATATATTTAATTGTTGATCAATATAGACAAGCCTCCTATAAACCTTCCTTGTGTTCTTGAAGAATCAGAATCTCCTAATGTCTGTCAAGCTATAAAACAAATTAAGCCCTCCATGTAAAAACACATTATATATGACTCAGTATAGGGACTCTCACTGTTTTGAGTTAGGATCACCTCAGCAGGAGAATTTTGAAATTAGCAGGTGGCTTATTATATATTATATAAATATGTGTAACTAATGTTTCTGCATTTTATTTTACAGATAGAATGACAAGTTAATTATTGGTTTCTAGCAGTGCTGGGACATTTTCTTCCCATTTGTTTCTGGGTAGATTACTCCTATCTTTCATATACCTGTATATATTAACCTATATATTGATTCGACCACCATTTTGTGGAAAGCATGACTGGGGTGACCAGCAGGGGTTGGCCACAGAAGTTATTTTTGATACTGTAAAAGGTGACTCCTAGGGCTAGATTAACTAAACTTTGGAAAAGTGGAGATGTTGCCCATAGCAACCAATGAGATTCTAGCTCTCACTTTCCTATTACACACTAGAAAATTTCAGCTAGAATCTGATTTGTTGCTATGGGCAACATCTCCAATTTTCCTTTTCCACAGTTTAGTAAATCTAGCACCTAATGTGAGTTAGCTCTCAATTTACAACCACATGATATATGACGCAACAATATAGGAACGCTGACTGTTCATTTTCTACAAAGGAAACCATTATATCAGTATTTTCAAATAAGCATTGTGGGTATCTATAGGAGTAAAGGACACTGAATGACATATAGGCATGAAGGCCTATAAACACCTGATCGCAGGCAATCACATCAGGCAGTCTAGGGGTTAAAGGGATTAGCCAGTTAGAATAGATTTGGTAGGATGCCAGATCAGCGCAACATCCTAACTCTCATATGGGTGGGGGTGCGCCACGTAAAATAGGGTTGGTCTTAGGGGCTTTGAACAGGAAGCTCTGTCTCTTTTTTCTCCCTTAATTAGTTGTTATTACCCAACATGTACAATTTTTATTTGCAGATGAGTCATAAGTTGGCAGTGGCGGTGGGAGCAGTCAATTTGGTGCAAACTAAGGGTAATAAGGTATGGTCCAGGATAGACACACCCCTCAAGTTGATTTAGGAAGCCATGCCCAGTGGAAAGAGGTTAGTGCTCTTACCTTTACCTTGGGTGGTGCTAAGGACAGGGGCTGCTTGTCCTCCTATTGCTCGGTTACATCAGCTGACTCCCCCACTTGCTATCAGTGTCACCTGACTCTACCCCAAATCTATAGTCAATTTATAAAGTTGTCCATGTCTTTATTTCTGTTGAGTGATTGGTGGGAGTGACGTTATGTAGGTAGTATATAAAATATTCAAACAACCACATTTTTTTGTATTTTATATTAAATCTTACCATATGATCATTTGTGCTGTCTTTAGTGATCTGAGAGATAACGGGGTAGATCCAGAGTTTGAGAATAAGGTCAAAACAGCTGCAAGTGTAAACCTCCTCAAACCCATGGTGCAATATAGGGAGGGAGGGCGAATTTTAACTGAGCATTAAGAATGCACACTTTCCATGCATTCAGGGGTCTGAAATGACACAAGGGAGAAGGGTGTGTTCTGTCACCGAACACTTACCTGTCCAGAACCCTATCTTAACTTCTACGTAAGGATCCAGGCATAAGTGCTGTTCCCCACCTCCGGCTCTGAGTTCAAGGTACGCTTGCATAACACGCTGATGTTACTTGTCAGGGGACAAATTATTGCGTAAGTCCCCTGACTTTATTAGTTCTGAATCCGACCTTATGTATCTAAAGCAAAGTATGTTTCCTACATCCCAAAAATTTCTACATGACTTTGCACCTATTACATTGCAACATACATTTGCCAAGATATACTCTTGCAACTGTTTTTCCCTGATTCTCAAACTCTAGATCAGCCACATTCTGAATATCACAGGGATAATTGTTGAACTAGTCATAGAATAAAATAACAGATTATGCTATATTGCAATTCATTTTGTGACTCACACAAATTGCCATTTCTGAAACAAAGAGACCAGAATACATCATATAAGCAGCTATGAAAATATATTATTCAGATTCAATTAAGAAAAGTATTTTGCATTGCTCACAATATGGTTTTCTCTTCTTTTTCTAGATAATCACCTATTCTTCATTGCCTTTTTTTTTTGCAATTTAGATATTCAGTAAAGCATGCTTAGGGAAAAGGAGGGGGCTGAACACTGACACTGAGTGGCTGCTTTTGCAGTGAGCTCCTGCTGCTGGACTGCTAGACACAGAGACAGCTCAGCCAGTAAGCTAAGGCTGCTACTGGAGTACATCACAGAGATATCTCACCCAGCCTACAGCTGGACTCCTGGACACAGCCAGCCTGTCATCATTTGCAACACTTGCAGAGCTTGGAGAGAGGGTGTATGAAGCAACCCCTAATATTACAAGAGAAACTGAGCAATACAGGGCACTTAGAGGGGATACTCTATTCAGCATGGCATCCAACTTCAATGATATTGTAAAGCAAGGATATGTAAAAATCAGAAGCAAAAAGCTTGGGGTAAGTCTCTGTTCTATATAATCTGCTTTTTATATGCTTCTGCTGTTCTTTCATGGCTATTTTCAAGCTCTACAGTGTACAGTGTTGTGTGACAGACATCTACTGTACTATCTTTAGCCACTTCAATGTATACTGTATATTCCTTGGGGAGGGATATGTTTGAGTAGATGATTTGTGTACAGCAGGATTGCAATCATCTGCATTTGTACAGCAAGTGTCGCAGCCTATATGAGATGCCGGTAACATTTGGTCTAAGTCTTTCATTTGTTTTAAGAGTCTATAAGCAAAGAGAGAGGCAAAATAGGACTAAATCAGATGTTTTCGCATCTAGACAGGAATAGAACTTTGGTTCTCCGTAGGATTGGCTAAATATCACCTGAAATGTTAAAGGTAGCAGACTGATGATCTGCTCTGGATTCTAGGAAACATAGTGAAAGGCACTTCAAAGCATTTTAATGTGTTGTTGTATTATTACTGTATTGTATGTATTACTCATCGGCCATTGAGTGGATTTGGTATGGTCTGGACCCACATGGGAATTGGGTACTATGGATAACTTGTCTAAGCTTTGTTAACTGGTATTGCATAGTGAAGATTAATTGACTTGCACAAACTTAAATGGTGCTTAGCAATGGAAAAATGTAATACTTGTACAAGATGCTGGCTTATACATTTGAGATAACTGTGCCAAATGCTTAAACATAAAATGCTTTTATGTACTTTTATTATTAAAATGCTTTTATTATTTAAAGGTTCTCTTTGTTATTTACTGGAGTTTTACTGTATGCTTTGTTACTGAAAAATGTTTAGTCTATCTCTTATATTACATTCACTGAGTCTAAGTGAGCACATAAGCCATGGATGAAAAATGAACATGTTCTGTGGACTTGAAAAGGTAGACACTAATGCTGTGATGGTTATCTTATCTTGGGCACATGGCTGAATGATTAAACATCTGAGTTGGACTATGTGATACTAACAGACAGGCAACAGCAGGTTAGAGACATAGTCTAGCACCTGTGTTATCTAGAGAACTCCTGCTTCCCCAAACTGTGTCAGATAAGCCAGAGTCACTGACAAAACTTCAATCCCTCAAGCAGCTTGGAACTGAACTATATCTTTTATCACCAAAATGAATGATTTTTAGCAATGACATAGGTACTTATTGCAGGAATTGCTAGTATCTATCTTATTTCTATGGCTGTTAAAATGTATCTGTTTTCTTGGCTGTCTAATTATTATTGTGAAGTATATATTATCTTATATTAAGCATTATCCTTAATTATTATTTTGTTACTGTGTCCCCCTGTATATTTGTAGTGTCTGTCTGCATATCTTTGGGAATCAGTAAATTGAAATATATTTTTATGTTGCAGGACCATATTTTTTATAACCATACAATGTAATATTACTCATGACTCATACACCTTGCCTGATACCATTCCTTAATGAACAGGCTGTTACTATTCCAAATTTGTCCCCGTCCCTGTTCCCCAGTATACATTAATAAAGACAACAGTCAAATGTCAAGAAATTTGAAACAGTTTAACAAATGACGACCATTACTCTTGCAGAAATGACGGTTTAGAATAACTAATAAACCAATAAAATGTGTGTTACAGTAGCTTAAAATATGTATCAAATAGAAAATAGCAAGGGTGCTATTTAAAACAATAAACTGCAACAATGCTAATATTTGTGATGCATATTATTTGCCAATGATTATTTCATTAAAAAAAAGAAACAAAATAAAAATTGCAAGGAGCAAAACAAGTTCAAATTAATTAGTTTTGTGACAATAATCAAATGTATGTATTTTCTGCATATATGATCTACAAAATACATCTACTGTCCTGAGAAATCAATCATAAGCCAATAACCTCTGTGAGGAACCACTCCTGTAAGTACACACTTTCACCATTCTCTTTACTAAAATAAAAAACAAAAACAAATTCTAATTTGTGCACAGGAAACTACATGCTGTATTAAAAACACCTGCATCTGTAGAGTAGGTATAATGTGGATACCAGTCAGTAGCAAATATCACAAATAGTATCAAATGAGTAAACTAGCATACAGTACTAGCTATAGGAGGATCCAGAGTTTGAGAGTAAGGGCAAAACAGGTGTAAGTGTAGTTCTGAGCAAAACCATGTTGCAAAGTGAAGTGTGCAAATTAATTAACATTTTTATGCATGCACAGAAAATACTTAATCTCTTAATTAGTGTTGAGTTAGGAAACATCACCTCTCAACTCTAATTCTATTTCCACAGTTTAAATCCCCCCTCCACAATACATCATGGTCCTTTTAGAGATTTATACTTGCACCTCTTTTTCACCTAAGCAGGGTACACATTAGGGGTCAGATTTACTAAACTGCGGGTTTGGAAAAGCAACCAATCAGATTCTAGCTCTCACATTCTTTTTACATACTAGAGATTGTCAGCTAAAATCTGATTGGTTGCTATGGGCAACATCTCCACTTTTCCAAACCCGCTGCTTAGTAAATCTGGTCCTAGGACTTTTCCGCAGATAATCTTTCCAACTGTCCAATCAAAAGACTGTTTCACCAGATATCTTACCAGTGTGTGCTGTCCAATGTTCTCCAAAAAGCAACAGTACACTCTTAAAAAATCTAAAGATCTCTTTCCGTGGTTGATCTGGCATATTGGGAGCTTCAAAAGATCAAATCGAAATATCACAGGCAGTTTCAAAAGATTTTTGAGCACCTTTGGACAGTACACACTGGTAAGATATCTGCTGAAACAGCCTTTTGATTGGGCAGTTGGAATGATTATCTGCTTAAAAGTCCCAGTGTGTACCCTGCTTTTTCCGAAAGATAATCTTGCCCAGTCAAAAAACCATTTATACCAGTGTGTACTGTCCAAAGATGATCAAAAATGCCTTGAAACCATCTGTGATCTTTTGATTTGATCTTATGGTGCTCCTAAAATGCCAGATCAATGATGGAGAGATATGTTTTGGTTTTTGCAAGTATGTACTGTGTCTATTGGGAAATCTTTGGACAGTACACACTGGTAAGATATCTGGTGGAACAGTCTTCTGAGTGTGTGATTTGAAAGATTATCTATTGAATAGCCCCAGTGTGTACCCATCCTTACTCTTCAACTCTGAATCAATCCCTAGGGGGTTGACCTATATTTACACCTTTTTGTAAGAGTAATTCTATAGCATGCAGGGAAATACTCACTCGTGGAACTGACATACTGTAAGAAACTTCACCTCTGAACTCTAATTCTGTTTTCATAGTTTAAATTTGGTTTCCCTCACAGTTCAACATGGTTTTGCCCAGGTCTACATTTGTACCTGTTTTGCCCTTTCCCATAGACTCATTTATGTGTAAAAAGCACTCAAATGACCTCTCTCAGATTCATGATTTTTAGTTAAATATGACAAGTGAAAATAGAGAGGCCATATGCCCCATTCTTCTCATTAGTTACTGCCATGAACATTCCATATCGCACGCATTCAAATATTGTTATAACTATTGTATTCTTTCCATAACCAATGCAAATAATAACACCTTGATAATGTAATGTGTCTTTAAGTTTATTATTCAAGAGATTAATTTTTAAGGCAAGCTAATTTAAGTAGAAGATTTTATGGTATATCATAGCAAGCAATGTAGGTGGCTAATGACATTTTAAATGTCAACGGGGCAATAAAAAACCCTATAAGCTGAAGGCTTTTAATTAGCCCCAGACAGATATTTTTCCATTGAGACGGATGTGCTTTTTCTTAACGTGTGTGCCTGAGAGCTATGGAAGCAAGAAATATATTGACATATTACAACACGTAGGATTAAAACTACATTACAGGATTCTGCACTGTAAAATCAACTGTAGAGTACACTCAAGGATGAGCTGATGACAGAATGAAGTGCGTTATTTCATCTACTGTGAAACTCAGTGAGTCACTGACTTGTTACAGGGATGAATTCTCTTCTCTTTATGTCTTCCTTAATAGAAAAGATCACCCTGGTTACCAAAAATGGATTTTTTTTTCAGCAAACGTGTACAGTGCTGAATGCGCAGGCTTAATGATGTAGTCTGTATTAACCATCAGCTACTGCATTTGCACATGTGATGCTTATAAATATTTTTTATTCTAAATAATATTTTGCATATTTTTTTATTTCATTGACAATAACCCCATCTTGTATTGTTTCACAATGTTTTCCCCAAAAAAATGTTTACACTAAATATATTTTTTTACATTTTTCTTTAGAAATTGGAAGCAAGGATTGTTTCCCATTGCAGGTCGTGCAACATAATAAAACAAGGACAGTGATACTATATATGTTAAATATTTAAACTTAAAACTTAAAACTTAAAAATATTTTTAAATACAATGGGGTAGATGCAGAACTCCGCCTGCAATCTGTTTACTAGCGTAGCGTATTTACGCGAGCGTACCTTCTATACACTCCCCTAGGCACTCCCACTGCATGTACGTATTTTGACCAATTTCCGCTTTCCAAACCCTACCTTAACTTTTGGCCGCGTAACCGCTCTCATCCGCACACGTACGGATGGTCAACACGGACTTACGCAGCTAAGCACGCCCATACTGTACACTTTAAATGAAAACCCCCGCCTACATTGCGTATTTTAGACGTACTTTTGTCTCACGTAAAATTGGCACGCCCACACGTACGAATTTACGCATCAAATACGTGAATGACCCATATGTGCAGAGTTACGTTACGTTATGTAGCGTATCATCTGTTGTGCACATGCGCAGTACATACAAAATCACGATTTTACGCGTCCACCAGGCGTAAATACGCTCGTAAGCTTTGTTCTGGATCTGCCCCAATATCTAAACGATAAAATATTATTTAATGTGACAGTCTGCTGTGTCATTGGTGGATGCTTGTTAAATTGACCTCCCACTGTGATTAACAGACCATAAATTTGGTAAACTGACCAAACCTAATTTTAATATAGAATTTTTTTTGTTTGTTTGTTTTTGCTGTTTATTGGAACATTGAGTCTCAGCATCTCAAATTCATAGATCTACTGAAACATAAAAGTCCAAAGTAAATTCCTTTATCACAGAATTCATGATTAAGCAATACCTGAACTACCATTTTAACCTGTGTAATCAGTGCTCTTTATGACAGGAACACAATGGTGTTTTGTATTATTGTATACTGTTGTGTAATATTATTATATGTAACTCCAATAAAGCATATTGTCTTCTTGTGCTAAAATACTTTGGTTTCCGGATGTTTGTATACTTCATCTACAAAAACAATACAACCTGATAATGCAATGTGTTACTTTTAACAAAACTTGCAGGATGCATCTCATTGCATTATAATAAATATAAATGACCACAATGATATGCTGATTGAATTTAGTTAATCCTAAAACAAATAAACTAAACTGGAATGCCGCGAAGGAGAAACTGCCAGTTCATCCATTGGGTGACAAGGCAGCCTACTTATCCCCTTCTCACCCGCTGAAATGAATGGGATAAAAAGGATGGTTGGGTGTCCTCCTAAATACAGAGCTGAGCTGAACACCATATTGTACATTGAATATGGTGGAACATACCCTCTAGAGATGTGTGCCCTTGCTACAGGGTCGTAGGTGATATGTCTTCATTTATACATCAATGTGTGTACACTAATTGGTTCACATGTATACAAAAATGGCAGAATTTACAATGGTCAAGTATATTTAGCTTTGTTAGATTATATTATTATATATTATTTATTTATTTTTTATATATTCAATATTTTCTGGGGGAAAAAACAATAAAGCAAATTGGTACTATAATTTGTGATCTAATCCTTTGATGGAGTTATTTTATAAACATTATAATATTCACTTACAATTTAGTTTTTGCTAATGTTGCAAGAAATCATAGTTTAAGCATTGATTGGTTTTGTATATAAAAGAAAAATGTCTACGGCACTGTAGCAAATGTTTTGCCTAATTGGAAAGTGACTTCAGTGTGAATCAATTCAGTATGAATAGGAACCTCGTAGAGACTGATCTGTGAGGTTTTGAGGCTTAAGACCTTGCTCGTTTTTGCAAACCTAGTAAAGTTTTCAGCACCATGATCAGCACTATGTTAATGAAGTCCTACATAATCACACAGGAAATTGAATTTGTCCTTAGTTGCCTGTCAGTTGATATTGCCCGCTTATGTAATCATCAATGTCTAACTCTTATAGTCCCTTGTATAGTCCCTTGTAGCAGGACACATTTTGTTGTCATTTGACTAGCTACTCAAACTGCTACAGCTTTAAAATAAATTTAAGAAGTCTATTATAAGAATAAATAAAGAAACAATCCCAAAAAAATCTTTGTCATAGTGTTATGGATTCTAGTTAATGAAATCCATCATATGACACGTCTTCTTTAAATAATATCCATAAGACTATAAAATGAATGCTGACTGCAGGAATTGCACAACCAAAGCAAACAGATTCCACAAAAATAATCAGATTCAGGAACAAAAGTGAAACAAGCAAAACTAGTATGTTCAGCTTGCCTAGTACATAGGCTTTCATGGGACACTTTGCCACCCAAGGATCCAAAAAGCACAATATATACACATGGATAGGTTCATAAATTACATTACTACAACTTAAGGTGTCAGTCTCTATAGACCAGGTGGTTTAATAAACATATCATTTATTGTATCAATGATCAGAATGAGATAAAACTCAAATATAAAAGTCACAAGTCTAAGATTTAGCAATTTAAGGTAAAAGGCTTGTTTGTCATTCCAAATGTCCCAGTTCACAAAAGGACAATGGGTATTGTTATAATGTTAAACCTAGGATAAAAAACTGTAAATTTACTACAAGCATGATCCGTGTGAATTGTTTTCTAACCAATGTAAGGTTGAGTTTTAGAATTGTGAGAGGCATGAAACAATGTCTGACTTCCCAAAATATTGTTTAAGTCAGACAAAGACTCAATTGGAACAGCTTACATACAGTATAGCTAATGTCTAAAGTTAGTATTGCCTTTGCATTGATGGTTATTGAGTCAAATCACTTTAAATTGAGACAGTTATCATTGTCCTCAGACCTCTTTGATAAATGGACGATATTGCATTCCTCTTGTATATTGAGTCTATATGGAAATATGATGGATCCGGTATAGTAATACAACAAGCAGTTTATGTCATTTTGCCTTTCCGACGTAATAACACATGACTGCATGTTTAGTAACATGCAATCGGATCACACAAAGGGAAAATTTAGACGTGCTTCAGTTTGATTTATTTGACCAATATTTGAATTAATCTTTTTCTTTTCCTTTTCTTATATTTCCACCTTCTCCCTTCCATTAATACCATATTTATCACATCAATTTGATTGTGGGAGTTATTTACATAAGATACCTCATTTACAGTACTTTACTTGGAGGCAGCTGCATTCAAATTTTGACATTGCTGTTGCAAGTAGCATGAATATTCCATAGTATCTTATATGTAAGAGAGTTCGTTGATGAGACATTTTTACTTAGTATGGGAGGAACACTCAGAAAAAAAACTTTTTATATTTTTTAGGTAATGCTGATGTTTCTATTTGCATTAAAAGTCGAAAGCAAAAGGAGTGAAAGGATTCATTTGCTGGCTAAAACAAAATCAACAGCACTTTTGTTGCTTTTTTGTCATATGGACAAAAGAATTACACAGAATTTAGTCATGCAGAATGCATGAAAACTGTGTTTGCAGAATAAATAATAAACATGGGTCTTTCAGAACAGAAGCAGTTAAATTAACTCACGTTAGCAGCGGCATTTTAAAAAGAAATTTTAAAATAGTTAAAAAAAAAAAGTTATTAAGCAATTGGATAGATTGGAAATTATCTGATTTTGTACACAACTGAATGCAATCTGGTCTATACAGACTTCCAACTTTTGACATTATAGACAGGGTGCAGGTTGCGTTTTCAGGTTGGAGGGGTTTTACAATGTATACTACAGGCAGGGATTATCAAGTCTTACCAATCAAGAAAGGATGGGTGAATGGATTGGAAATTTTATTGTAGGATCCTGCTGTTAAAAGTCTGTGTGAGCAATTGGAGTGGTTTCCAAGTGCAAACACTGATATGTGGATACAGAGGAGATCCACTGTTGAGATGATTTTAAAAGCCATACCAATATAAATAGTGATTCTTTTGTAGTTAGTCTTTACTTTCACTTATTCCATTTAACACAGAGTTAGCAGGCTCCAGAATGCAGCATAGTCTGGAATGTACAAAATGGAAGTTGCTCAAATCAATTTATAGGTTAATGCAAACAGGTGCATGAAAGGCTGGGGGTAATCTGCTAGCAACAGAAACAAAATACCCCAGCAACACTGCCACTAACAAGTAACAGACTATACCGTTCTATCTGTAAAATAAAACACATATATATAATAAGCCATCAGTCACAATCAAGCCCTTTCTGCTCATGGTGCTCCTAACTCTAACAATAAGAGTCCCAAATGTTGGGTCATATATATTTTTAACTTTAGAGATAACTTACCTATAAAGGCACCCCTTAAAGCTTCCAAAATAGCTTCTGTGGAACAACACCCCCTCTCAGCTGCTGCTCCCAGACAAGCTCCCAAACAGTATACACACAAAATGAAAGTTGCTCAGATCAATTTATAGATTAATAGATTAATGCAAACAGATGCATGAAAGGCAGGGGTACTCTGTTTGTATTCAGCCCACAGTTTAGTTTTTGTAATATTTTTGGACCGAATCCAGAGCTCCTAAAGGCAGAAGTGATGAAAGTCCTATCACTAGGAACATAAAACACCTGCTTTGTGCTAAAACGCATTCCTAGGATGAATCTGGAACTCCTTTTCAATGCCATCCGTGAGGTTGTTGAGAGTGCTTAGCTGTAAGCTGCTGTCAAGCAATGTTTAAACAGCACTAATAGACTGGGAGCTGTCTGCTGTCTTACTTGTCAGTTAATGTCACCCCGAACGTTTCACCTTTTCCTCCAGGTCTTGTAGCATCTGCACCGACGGTGTACACCACAGAATGCATTGGTTAAATAAATAAATAAATCACATTTTTATGTCCCCTAGAATCTAAACTTGTATGTAAAGGTGAGTTTGCATTAAATTCCAATCAGGTATACACATTCATTTGTTTACATTACAATCATGTTTCATGTGTTAAAAAAAAAGCATCCAGTGAAGCTGATAATAGTACATTGTATAGGAAATACATAATAACGACAAACAGTGGAGCCTGAAATCTTGAGAGACTCGTTTAAATACTTCCATCAAGAACCACAGAATTAGCAGCAATTATGAGTCTTAGCTTCTGCTGAATTTAAAATGTACTGAAAGCTTAATGATGCACAATATTATGTAAACATGTTGTCCTGACTCAGTGCTAATAAAAAGACACATACAGCAAAAATTAAATTTCATTGCGATGAAAACAAGAGAAAAAGGTTAGTTAGTACATAAATGTCAACGAAAATAATTATTTTGAGTTCCTTTTACAAAGGTCATTGAAATAGAGAAACTGCTTTAGTGCACACAACCAAGGTGGGTATTGCAGTAGGTGTGTAGAAAAGTAGACCACATTATACTTTTTGTTTGCTTGATTTTAAAGGGATTGATGATATCCTTATCCAGTCTCCTCTGTTTAACAGGCAAAATATAAGGGTACAAATATATTAAAATTAATCTGCATCCATTAACAGAATGCTTTAGTGAAGTGTAAAATTCCAAGATATATAAAGTATGCCAAACGGCGTACTCACCCATTTATTAAAAAAAAGTATAAAGTGGTAAGTATAGGAAAAAGGGACATTCGAAAAGGAACTTTCGAATGTCCCTTTTTCGGAAATGAGACTTTCTATGCGGAGAGTGTAACCGATAAATTTGCATCACATGAATTTAAAATGAAATAAAGCTTTTTACACCATAGATACCATATGGGTTTAAAGCAAGCATTGTGCAATAAAAAATCTATTTGGGATTAGACTTTTAGAGATTATCCCGGCGTGAATTTATTCCAGATTTTATTTCCTCAGATATATAGTAAAAACACTGTATCAAAGATGATGGTAAGATTATATGTTACTTATCTTCATCGTTATAGCAATAATAGAGAATGTCTTTTTGTTGCAAAGAAAAGTTGGTAAATACACACATTCTTTGGAATAAAGAGTAAATAACATCCACCAAAGATTCTGTACGGCAATGTAAATACAACAAACTTTCTTTCTATGAATGTGCTCTATTCCTCCATTTTTGCAGTTGCATATTATGGTAATGTCTCTTACGGTGATAGATAGTATCCACCAATGTTCTGTATGATAAATATGACTCATCTTATAGTATATATGCACTTTGTTCACCAATTAGATAAGTTTATATCAATACTGGGTTTAGGATTCTTACCTCTCAAAAGGCTGACTGTCTCAGGCTTTATTCATCGACTGAACACAGGTGTAATGAACCGCCTCAATGTTTTCAGTAGACAGCAGTCTCCCGAAAGCAATTGCTTAGCACACAAATTGGTAACAATATAACATGCTTTAAAAAACTTAGAGGTATTTCACCCTTAATACAGCTTTTGTAATTTCAAAAGCAAAACTTGATATTTTCAACCACTGTCCATCTTGGCTTATAGTAATCTGAATTTGGATGTCAGATGGTAGTTTGTGGTCTCTCAGCATATTTCCTAGACAGGCAAATTTAAATAAGGTGTGCAGTGATGTAACCTGCCTTCTGAGGCTGCAGATTGCACAGCTCGTGCTCCAGCTCTGGCTCATCCCAATTAGATGTGCATATATTCTTGACACAGTGAACAGATGCTTGTATCAATATAAAGTGCTCAAAAGTGTCTGAAAATCTAAAAAGTCCTCCGCCGGTGCTAAAATATTGTCCAATTAAATCTTATGCCTTTCTCCATTTGATGCGATTTCCTCATGGAGACTACATACAAGTGCTAAGGGGTACTCCTATAAATATGTCTTTCTCCAATCCAAAAAGGCACTGAGAATTGTCTTTAATTAATAAGCTCCATTTGTGAGTGTAGAGTGTTAAATTATTGTTATTCCTTTATTTTATTTTTTGTTTGTCCGACAGTCATTTTATATATGACTATGTTACATTTTTTTTATATATTTATGTATATTTCCATAGCATCTTTTGATGCATCTAAAAATCACACCACAAATTCGGGTACACAGAAAAACATTTCTCATATATATTTCTATTCTAAAAAATGTTTCTGTTTGATAGTCATTAAGGCCCACTGGATATATGGTATTTAACCTAAATATCCCGTAGGTCTATCTTTTACATAATAAGGGGGCATAATCTGGGGGCAGATTCTATTCCCTGTATTCTCAAAACTCCAGTATCTCCTCCATGAACATTATTAACATGTCTTCAATGAGAACAATTATTTGTTTTATATTTTTACGATGCTCAGAGAATATAGTGGACAGTTGTGCACTTGTACGACCAATATATCGTAAACCACATGTACAAATCTGATATACCACAAAAGATGATTTACAGTTCATTAAACTCAATATCAAAATGCTCCTTTCCATCATTAGAAAAGAACTGTTTACTTTTATTGATCCAGCCTGAGCACATGGAGCATCTGGTTTGGCCACATTTGTAAAAGATCATGGGTGTGGGGGGAGCGACAAAGACTTAGAGTTTTTTCAGATTTGTTCTTTCCAATATGACTACGTATTAAATGATCTTTTATATTTTTTGCCTTTTTTAAGATGATGTGTGGCTTATCTGATAAAATAGGCTTTAGCTTGTTGTCTAAAGTGAGAATAGAATTGTTGTTCTCAATAACTCTTCTAATTTCATAAGAAGCTGAATTGTATTGTGTGATAAATATCAGATCATCTGTTTTTTTTAATTAGATTTTTTCTTACTGGCTTTCCCAGTTGTTTCATTCAACAGAGAAGTTCTCGATTTTTCCATAGCATCTCTATAAGCTTTACTAATAATCTCCGCTGGGTATTCCTGGGCCAGAAAGGAAGTTTTCAATACATCGCACTGTTGTAGACCTCTAGGGATAAACAGATTCTACGGAGCCTTACAAATTGGCTCCTTGGGATCCCATCCAATCAAATTTTTTGTGACAGCTCTTGAAGTTTATGTAATGATTTGTGTCAACCTCCTTCTGGAACATCCTAGTGTGGAGGGAGTCCCCCACTACTGTGACAGTGACATCTAAATAATTAATAGTGCGTTGACTCGAATGTGGAGTGAATTTTAAACCAAAATTATTGGAATTTAAAGGCTCCAAAAAACAGTGAACAGATTAAAAAACCCTATCCCAAATAAAGAGGTCATCAACGTACCGACCATAGAGTACCAGATTTGCTTCAAAGGGTCCGTTCCAAATATATTGTTTTTTAAAGAGTTCCATATATAGGTTAGCAAAATTTAAAGCACATCTGGTACCATATGCCATGCCAGTACATTGTTAACAGTGATCATCCTCAAACATGAAAGTGTATTTCAAAATAAACCATGTACTATCCCCCCAGAGAAGTGTGAAGTGAATCAGATAAGTTCCAGTATAGTAGGATGTATACGGTTATCATCATCCTGAAGAGATAATACCCAAGACAGGTAAAGGGAGAAGAGCTTACTAAATATACCTGACTTTACCCCCATAGAAAATCAAAGGGGCAGTGCTGTTAAGAGAAACTGTGTGCTGAAGAAATCAATGATTTCTCTGGTACGGAGCCTTCATTTTTGGAAACAGAGAGAGATGAAAACTAACAGTAAATGTCTTGGAATATTAGAGCTTTCCAGTCAGTGGTATAGACATGTGGTAGGGTGGACAGCCACAACATGTAAGAATGTTTCAACTTCTCTGGATGAAAATATAATTATTACTTTCTTAAAATGGGCAGGTTTGTTCCCTTCAGAGCCAGCAAGAGGTAGTCTCATCCCATTCCAAGTATATATAAGTTCTTCACTCATTGCCTTCATCATGCTCTCTCCTCTTTTATTTTGGTGTCCTGAGAGTTCAATAAAACTTGCACCCCCACTCCCTACCCGTTTTATTGTGGTTTGACCTGAAAGTGCTTATCTTTTAAAAGAGCTGTTCTCTCCGACCAAAAATATAAATATGTCTACACTGCACTCTCCCCACATTACACATGATACTCCTTACAATCACATCACTCTTCCCACATAACATATTATATTCCTAAGTAACGTCACTCTTACCACTGTCACTGAGTGACTGAGAATAATTTGGAATTATCTTCACCATGCAATACAGACTAAATCATACAAACCTTCATACAATACATTTTATAATTTCTTAGCATCTCGAACAGATACATTTAGATTTGAACATTCTTATTAATGTTTTTTATATGGAAATGCACACTGCCGACAGCTAATTGTTGGCTGTGTGTATTTTAGAACATTGCTGCACTTCAAAAATTCTTCTGCAGAACTGCCACCGGACCTAATGGCTCCCAACGCTTGGACCGGAAAGGTTAGTACAGGGAAGGGGATGTAGTTTACTAGGGTAGTTTTAACGTTAGGCTGCAGGGAGGCGATGGAGCCTAGTAGGGGACACCTAGGGTTAGGCTGCGGGTAAGGGAGTCTTAGGGTTAGGCTGTGGGGAAAGAAGACTTAGGGTTAGGCTGCAGGGAAAGGAGGGTTAGAGTAATGGATGGGGAGGGTTAGGGTAAGAATTATAATAAGGGTTGGGGAAAAAGAGAGAGCTGTGTTTACCTGTCTGCAGCGGGGAAGGAAATTTCTGAGGCGGTCAGCAGTGTAAGAACGTCATAAATCCATAGTTACGGATGAAGGGGCGGGCAGCTCCGTAACTACGCTGTAGTTACAGAAGCTGGGCGGGGGGAGGGAGTGTAATTAGGAAGGGAGGGCTGGGTTTAGTGTGTTACGCTCCTGTGTGAGCGTAGTTACACACAGTTTTGCCGGCTGAAGTTAGGGTAGCCTTCAGCCGGTGTAACTGTGTGTAACTATGGACACACAGGAAGAGTGACAAGGGGAAAGCACCAGAGCTACGCTGCCCGTACTTATGGCCAGCGGGCCAGCGTAGCTCTGAATCTGGCCCTATGTCGTTCTTTCATGTGACTTAAAGGTAGCCAAGCAATGCAACAAAGCAATGAGAAAGGCAAGTCAGATGCTTGGTTGCATAGGGAGAGGAATTAGTAGCAGAAAGAGAGAAGTAGTGATGCCCCTTTATAGATCGCTGGTACGACCTCACCTAGAATACTGTGTTCAGTTCTGAAGTCCATATCTCCGGGAAGACATAAATACATTAGAGACTGTGCAAAGCAACTTAAATGGTCCATGGCCTGTGTCACAAAACATACCAAGAAAGGCTAGAGGAACTAAACATGTACAGCTTGGAGCAGAGAAGAGAGAGGGGGGATGTGATAGCAGCTTTCAAATACATCAAGGGTTGTGACTGGCTAGAGGAGAGTGGCATTCTTTAAAGGAAGAGATGTAATAGAACACGAGGTATGAATATAATCTGGAGGCTGGTAGATTCAGAGGAAATGTGCGGAAAAATTACCTCACTGAGAGGATGATAGATAAGCCGTCGGCTTGATCACATCCCCAGCTCATTAGTCGGCTCCTTTCGGAAAGGATCTCCGGTCTACGGAGTACCGGAGAAGGCTCAGTAGCTACAGAGAGACTATTATTTTTCTCTTGCTACAACCAGTAGTAGAATTATTTGCTAAACATTGGTTTCTGTTAGCGCAGCACTATTTTTTTTATATTACATGACAACTGATTGTCTGAGTAGTAATTAAGTACTGGCACTGCAGGGATTGACTGCACACTGGCTTGTGTTTTTAAAAAGTATAGTACACGAGCTGCCACTTATCTGTATCGCAGGCACCAAGCGATGGAACTTTGAGCTGGACGCCCCTCTTTAAGACTAGGGAAACACTGTCCACCCCAAAAAGGTCCCTGTAGGAGTTATTACTTTTTTACTCTGTTTCAGTCTGATAGTCATCAAAAATGACTTAAAACTAGTGATAAGGGACCGGAATAACACAAGTGTGAAATAAGTATGTGTGGATTCGCCAATATACGCGCTTAAGTTGCAAGGCAACACCCATGACACTCCCCTCGCACTTACGGGTTTCAGCAGACTTCCACCACCATAGAGCAACCTTAACTCTACGGACGTATATTTGTGCTTAAGTTGCTTAGGTAGGTGTGTACATTCATAACCGCACCCTTAATAGGCCACTTAAATGCTTCCCCCCACACACTTTCACTTAACTTCCTACGTACGGAGAACTGGCACACCCCTTAGGACGTATCTCACTAAGCACGGATTTGAAGTCCTTGCTTAATGGATTTCCATGCCTAAATTCTAAGGAGCTTGCTAAAAAATAAGTTACTATGCATGCGCAGTTTATCCGATCCTAAAAATACGCACGGAAAAAGCAGCACTTTCTCAAGTGTGAATCTGGTCTGTTATCACTGAATTCAGGAATAGTTTATTAATGCACTTGATTAGTAGCTTTCCTTATATATTATTTTTTTGGGGGGATGGGCTGTCTGAATCTAATCAGTGAAAGACAAGACATGTTGCCTCACACATAGAAATTAAATACAGATAGGATCATTTTAGGTAAACCATTTTAAATATGTATAAGTTGATGTGAAAGCTGGTAATAAACTCTAGGGTTATTTTGATGAGCCACAGAAAGACAGATAATTATATCTGATCTGAATTTATTTTTTGCCAATTTTCAAGAAAAAAATATTGTTACAAACATGAACCCACCAATAAGGAAACAAATGGTTTGTATATCAATCTCAAACTGAAATATAAATATATTTCTGCTAAAGTAGCTGCTTGGCATTATATGAATCTCCTGAGGTACTCCTTCCTCATCTTCATTTAATTGGGATTTATGGGATCTCTTCAGGGATTGTAATTACATATATGGCAGGCTACCTTGCATTTTCAATGAGGGAACTAAACATTTGTTTACCTTGGTCTAAGTGTTGAATATTTGTGAATGGATAGGAAACATTATTCAGTCAAAATCTTTAAAGATGTTATTAACCTTATAGCAAGCTCCACTTAGGTGAATACATCCTCAGGCCTTATCTGTGTGGAGTTTGTATGATCTCTTCGTGTTTGCGTGGGTTTCCTCCTGATGCTCCAGTATCCTCCCACACATTGGTAGGTTAACTGGCTGCAGACTAAATTGACCCTAGCATGAGTGTGTGTGTGTGTATATGTATGTGTTAGGGAAATTAGATTAGGGCAGGGATTGATGTGAATGTACAATATTCTTTGTAAAGCACTTCGTAATCTGATGGCAGTATATAAAAACCTATTAATCAATAAATAAATAAATAAATAATGGGGGGAAATAAATGCAAAATATACACTCAGGGGCTGATTCAGAGCTGCACTTACACCTTTTTTAGACCTGATTAATATCGTGTTGAATTGCAAGGGGAGGCAAATTTAAATATTTAAAGTTGAATTAGGATTGAGAGGTGACGTTTCTTAGCTAAACTTTAATTCATAGATCAAACCTAAACTTATGCAGAATTTGAATTCTATGTGCAAAAGTAAAGTATTTTCCCTGCATGCAAAATGTTTTAAATGAATTAGCACCCCCCACACTGCAATATGGTTTAGCCGAGTGGTACATTTTCACCTGTTTTGCCCTTACTCCCAAACTCTGAATCAGCCCCCAGTGTATTAGAAATCTAGTTACAATCAATTAAGAAAATAATTGTTTGTGATTGCAATAATCAAATAATACCATTTAATCTCAAATTTGATGATTTAAGATGCTTTTGAACTTGGGTTTTGTTATGGCTTTAATAATTTATTCCAAGGGTGATTGCTCAGCTCATCGTTTGAGATGACTGCAGGATCAATTTTGTGGTTTTCCTAATTGTAAGATGTCAAACTGAAGCACCCTCAATAATCAAGACAGGTATAGGTTATATAATAGTGTACTGAAAACCCACAAATGAAGCTCTCCGGTAAAGGAAATTTAATGTAACCGTGATAATTGTTGATTTTTTTGTGTGAAACAGATACAGTTAATTTATAATCAGATATCAGTCAGAGGAGATATAGGAAAACAAGGCTTTAGAAAGCCTCTGTGAATAGTATTTAAAAAATACTCATTGACTGAGGTAGCAGATAATTTAGATTTGAACGACTCTTCCTGATGTAGAGTCAAAATATTTTACAATTATTTCACAATCATTTAAGACTCATTTTTTTCCTCTACTATGAGTCATTGATTCATGGCTCAGATATGACTCATAGACCTTCTGCAAATGCTACAATAAACTTACTGATTTACTGATGGCACAGGGAGGTAGGAGTTTATTTCTATCAATTCTAAAGCTGGCCATACACTAGGACGATTATTGATCCCAGCAGGGGGTGAGCCGATAAACGGGACGATTTCCCGCTAGGGAAATGTCCTGTTATCGGCACCATACACCTCCTCTGCTGGGACCGATAATCCTAGCAGAAGAGGGAAGGGGGGGCAGCGCACTCTATGATGCTGCTGCAGAGTTATGTATGTACAAAGCTGCTCTGACAGCTTAGAAGTATAACTTCAAAGCTGTCAGAGCAGCATAGTGCATAGAGCTGCAGCAGCGGCTATTGCAGGGAGTAGTACAGACAGGGATCAGCCAAAACCATGCTTCACACAGCGCGGGTTCGGCTGGTCCCTCTCTGTACTATTCCCTGCTAAAGCCACTGCTGTATATCTATGCACTATGCTGCCTTTACAGATTTGAAGGTATACTTCTAAGCTGTCAGAGCAGCTTTGTACATACATAACTCTGCAGCAGCATCATAGAGTGCGCTGCCCCCCCAGTGTCTATTACAGGGATAGGGATCCATTCATAATGTGTTAAAAAAAAAATTATAATAAAAATAATATTGGGCCGGATCCAGAACTACGTCCATCTTTCATAGACGGACGTAATTCAGTAAACAATAGCTACTGCGCATATACGCAATAGACCGCATACATGCAATCTACGTATCAAAACGATACGCAGATTACGTACAATAGCTACTACGCATGCGCAGTAGCTATTGTTTATTGAATTACGTCCGTCTATGGAAGACGGACGTAGTTCTGGATCTACCCCATTAATATTAAATAGGTTTAATAAATAAATATTTTTAATTTACATTTTTTATTTTTATTTATTCGTTTATTTTTAAGCCAGGATAGCAGCGGAATACTGCTACTATTCTCTGACATTGATGTACTTGATCCACAAAGCATTTAGGTGGGTTTTTAAATGCTGCAAATGCACGCATTAAAAACTAATTTAAATGCATTGGAAAATGGCAGAGGCTGCAGCTGTACAATTCACAGCTTATGCTGCTCCAACAGTGGTGGGGGAGAGAGGGTTTTGGTTGGGCACATACTTCCCTACGTTCTATCCAGAGTTTCTGTGGAAACACGCAACTCTGGATAGGGCATAGAGATCATCCGCATTATAACTCTGGGTCAGCTCCTAAATGTAATTTCACACAATGCGATATATGAAAAGATATTACCAACAATTTCAAGAGTGCACCCTGACACGACTTACCGGGAACATAACATGTAATCTGCACAGAAATCAGGTGAAATACAGGTAGTGTGGTCCATAATCATTATAGAAGTAGTGAAGAAGGGTCATAGCTTTAGATTTGCATAACATATTGGGGCAGGCATAACCTTACCATATGCAGAATTCGCTCTTGCACAATAAATATAATGCAGGTATGTTGTTGATGTATGCAACTAATTATTTTCCAAATGTCAGTATGCAATGCTGCTACATACACATTCCCTGTGCAGATAAGAGAGAATTAACAGCAACAGCACAACACAGATACTTTATGGCAGTAATATATAGAAATGTACATACAACACAAATATACTTGTATCTCCATAAACATTGAGTAATTGATCATTATAAAACCTCTGTAATACCACAATATTCTATACACAACATCATAATAGAAATATATATTTACAAATGCAATCCTGCCTTTGTACTATAAACAATCTCTATAGCGCAACATAAATTTTTTTTTTACAATGACTAAATGGTTGAAATTAGTAATTATGGAATATAGAGGCTGTGACATATAATATTTAAAAACAATAGCCCGGGAACAACAATATGCCAAGGATTTTAAAGCCATTTAGCAATCTTGATTTTGCCTGTGTGCAATGCAACAGCTCCTGGCAATAAAAAAAACAAAAAAGATGTTGCTATTCAGGAGCAGTGCCATTAATGTGTTAATTATGTGGATATGCAAATTTAGGAACCAAGTTTAAGGTTATTCTTCTTAAAGTAATGTACTTAGCAAAGATCGTATCTGTGGGGATTTTCAAGATAATGGCCCTGTTTCAAGCTAGAATTTTCCTGTGCATTAGTCCAATGTGATTAAGAGTATAATGAGGCAACATTCGGCTGGTGAACACATTATCCCTGGAGGATTATTACACCACCAGTGTCTTGCTGCAATCTCTTTAACTATGCAAAGTGTTCACCACAACTATACAAGGAGGCAAGGGAAAACATAATAAAACATTGTGTTATGGGCAATAACGTAATAATGCCCTGACATTTTTTTTTTTTACTTATGATGATTTGCTTTGGAATGTGAACAGGCTAAAATTTAAGCAATATTAATAAAAGTAAATGTTTTTATTTCATTTAAATATCATCGTCTTGGAACTATTAGTTGATATGCATGGATGAAATACTTTTACATTTTCATTTTAAGCTTTATTTTAAACCTTTCTGTTATTTTAAACTTGATTCTAACCCTTTTGTGAACAAAATGTATGAGCAAAAGCTATGCTCAACTACTACTATTTATTGGAAAATGGTATCTATTATATACTGTTTCTGTCTATGAAGTGCTGGTTGTTTATTATTATCATTATCATTATTATTATTATTATTATTATTATTATTATTATGAATCCTGCCATACTCAGTTTGTAAAAATAATGTATGTCCTTATTGAACTAAGGCTGGTTGTATCTGGAGGGAGAGGTGCAATAATCATTTTGAGGCCATACTTTCCTGAGTATTGCCAGTATGTTTCCAATTGGCTGATTGGAATGATGGTTTCAGGCAATATAAAAACACTGTTCAAGGCAGAGATTAGCAAATAAATAGCTTTCAATGCATACCTCAGAGTTCAATTCAGCACAAAGGACATTATACAGATCTCCGCGTGGCTGTTTTTCGGCACATAAGAGAAGAGAGCACACCCCTGGCACTCCCCTCTTGTAGAAAGAGTTCTGAACTTTACCGTAACTTTTACGCATGGATATGCATCTGTACAGACTCAGATCCGTGCAAAACTGCTGCTCTCCTCCCCCGGCCCTTTATTTACATGCCTAACTCCGCCTGTCTGGTGGGGTTCAGGCATGCGGATGTGAAGGGACAGCCTCTTCTACTGAAGTTCATATGGAAGGACATAAGACATGTAACATTTGGTGCGCATGCGCCAAAGACCCAATGTTTTAATCAGGGCCAAAGGCACGATTTTTTGTACCTCTTAATCTCTTTCATTTACCAAGTTCCCAAGTTGATGCATAATCGGACTATTGATTATACCTAAAGAATAACAAACATTACAATCAACAATTCTACAGTAGTTTACGTTTTCACTCAAAATGCACTAAATTCCTTACCCAAGGGAATTAAAAGTCTCATAAATACTCCTAAGGAGAACTAATATATTGCTCATGTCTGTTTTATGGCACATAACTACTGTTTAATAACAGATAGTTGTCTTTAGTTTGCAGATTTATTGAAAGTAACATTGCCCTTAAGTGGTTTTAATTGATGGACATAACACAAACATTTAAGATGTTTAAATATCCTGTCAAATTCACTTCAAGAGTGCATGAATGGAGGATTATTATACCTGAGTTTACATGACTGTTCGGAAGTTGTAGAAAGCCCTGAATCATTGGGACAGCCACCTACTTGTTAGGAAGCGCTCGCAGTCTGTCTGCTTCCCCGTCGCTGCCGCCCCTCCTGTAGCGTCCTCCATTGCTAGGGAACGCTTCCCCAGCCGTCGGTGCATCTGAGGGCCTGATTCAATTGAGGTAAAAGCTTTCGCTGGCGTATTTTTAACGCTATTTTTTGCAAAATAACGGATGGTATTTTTTTGATATTCAATTATTTTTCAGCGTTAAAAATGCGCCTTTTTTTTTTACCAATAGCGTTAATTAAAAATTCGCCCCTATGAGAGGTGCAGATTTTTAACGATGCCCTGTCTTGTCTGCGCAGGTGTCTTGGTAAAAAAAAAAACTTTTTTAAACGTCGCAACTCACTTTCTTCTATCAGGAAATGCCCGGCGCTAATGACAGGTTATTGACCAGTGTCTGAAATATCGTGAGAACGATATTTCAGACACTGGCCAATGACAGTGAACCTGTCATTAGCACCGGGCATTTCCTGCTAGAAGAAAGTGAGTTGCGATGTTCAAAAAAGGTTTTTATTTTTAAATTGCGTTAAATTTCTTGCTGTCTGCTCTTTTTTCGCAGTGATAAAAAAAACTATTGAATTAGCATATTTTTTACGCTAAATGACCGGCGATAGCGTCATATTTCTTACGTTGCAATTTTTTTAAATAATCGGGCCCTGTGTGTCTTACGTCCCTCCAGGGGGTTGGTCCAGTCCTGGGGCTCTGAATGGCGCAGGCATTCTATTTCTCCCCACTCCCCACTTCCTTGGCGCGGGTTATAGCGTGTACTGTATTGCTCTGTCTGCTGTGGGATATTTTCCTCCTTGATCGTTGATTCTGCCCTATTTGTTCCTGCTCCCTGCCGTTACCCTCCTAGACCTTGCTTGTCTCTTAGAGAGAGTGTTCCCCTTGTCAGTCTTGTTCATTTACTCCCCCTGTCTCTGCCATTGTGCCTTCCACCTGCACTGTCTTTTGTGTTGCAGCAGCGTCTCTCTGCTGCCTATTGTTTACCCTGCATAATATTGGTACCTATATAATAACCTGCACATAGTGCATATCATTGGTACCTCCTGCCTGTTCCCTGCATATATTGATACCTATATAATAACCTGCACATAGTGCATATCATTGGTTCCTCCTGTTTGTTCCCTGTATATATTGGTACCTGTATATTAACCTGCACATAGTGCATATCTTTGGTTCCTTCTGCCTGTTATTGCACATAGTGCGTATTATAGATATCCCTCCTTTAACCTGTCCATTGTGCTAAGCACAGGTTCCATTCCTTGTTTTACTCTCGTGCCTTTATCAGTGTCCAGACTTCAGCCTTGGGGTCACTCTCTTGCTCCTTGTTTGTTGCTGCCTTTCTCCTGTGTGCCTCTGACCTTCCAGCTACATCTCTGGTGTGACCTCTCCTTCCTACCTACTCACCTTAGTACGTGACTGTCTCCTGGGGGCTGCGACCTGCCACTATACTTGTGGCCAAGTCCATCCCCACCATCAGGGGCTCTGGAGAAAACCAGATAAGGCTAGTTTCCGCGCCCCGGGGGTCTCAGGATCATAATACTACTATTGGAAATAGCCACAAAGGAGCTCTGGTTGCTAAACAGTATAGAACACAATAAAATCAGATACTTAACAATATCATAAAACATAAAATATCAACAATAGGATTTATATTGGCAAAAGATATACAATATATAGCATAAGATAGAATGTTTTAATAAAAGACACAAATGAACGTCAGATGGAACGTAAACTACAGCCTCCTTTTTACTTATATTCAAATAGTCTGAGTCACTATTTGTAGGTATCACTTGTTTAGAATAAATCCCATTCATAGAATAGTGCACTAAAGATGAATGATCAATCCTCTTGAAATGGCTAATAAATGATACAAAGGGCCAATACAGGACTACTTTCAATGTTTGGCGATAAAAAGGAACATGAGTACCTTGGTGGGTTCATAATATCAGAAGACAAAAACTCCCAATTAGATGATTAGCATCCCGACATAACGGTGCAGATGAAAACTTGTTTTTTTGGGAGAGAGTTTGAACCTTAAAGCCAGATTCAATAGAAAGCCTCTGCTTATAATTAGTTGGCAGTATATTTAAAGATAAACAATTATCTCTGCTGTAAATCACAACTTGTCACTTGCATTTGGGATGATTCTTAGTCCAAATAGTACAGCTTAATTGTGCCGTTAAGATGGTCGGTACCTGTTATTTCCCAAAGTTCTCTTCCGGTGGTACCAGCTGTTTACTTAATCATTCAGACCTTAAGCAGATAGTCCTCTTATGTGTTTCTTCATCAACCTGACGGTTTCAACAGAGAGAAAGTATATAGCAATAGGAACTACACCATTAAAAATGGTGCACACAAGGGTCCCAATCCAGAGTTGAATGTTCCCCTGATGGTGTAGTTTATCTTGGCATGATGTTGAACTGCACATGCTCAGAATCAATGCACACACAATTGCAGGTGACCCAGACTGGAAGGCAAATGGCACTGCAACTTCTTGTGTACTGAAGGAAGTTATATGGGAGGGAAGGTGTGTAGGCACATAGGAGCTGCTCCTGATCCAGAACTGAATGCAGACATTAGAACACTGCCAAATAATTGCACCAGCCACAGTTTTGACCATTACATACTGAGGGTCATTTTATAAATGCAGTAATTTCCTAGCTCAGCTATAATTATAGTTTCAAATAAAAAACTCCGTACAGCGTTATAAACAAAAGCTAATAAGCTAGTATTTTTCCAGCATGCACATAAATAAATAAGTAAAATAAATGTGCAAGTTGTATAGATGTAAAGTTGTATAGATGTAAATTGGATCATTTGAGGGTTCTTGTGGTATAACCAATGTAGAACAATCTGCAAGTGCATTCTGTCATAGAGACTACATAATCACTATTGCAGTCTATGAAGCGTTTCATATTTTTTTCCTTTCATTGTGAAATCCCCAACTCTGGCATTGGTTCCAGGACACCTTTTGGTTTGCTGGCTGCTATTACCCATTTTCTTAGTGCACTGTCTCCCAGGACTACAATAGCTGGTTCATTGTTATCCATCCCTTGGAATCCTTCATGCTGGCGTCCTTGTGTACCTTGTACTCTGTGTATTTCACCTGCCCCCTGTAATCTCCTTGTGTATACCTTTGCCAGCTTTACTCACAGAGTATATCCAGTTTAGCTCCACCCACCATCCCTGCCTGCCAGGACCCACTGTGTTCTAACATAGCATTTTCCTGCCTGCAAGGGTACAGCGAGACTCCCACTCTGCACCTCCTATCTAGTTAGTAGCATCTGTAAGTTCAAGTTCAAGCAGCCATCACCTGCAAGGATTCCATATGTCTCCATCTCTGGATCTTCCAGTCTGCAATTATCATCTGCAAGCTTCCATTGAGTTCTCAACAATGCATTGTCTACCTATTATCTTCATCTGTAAGTCTTACTTGAGTGCATTGCTAATTGGACAACTTACCTGTGAACTCAGACAACAGACGTTGTCAGTCTGCTTTACCTGTGTGTTCAAGCCATTTCCTGTGTACTCAAGCCATTACGTGTGGTCAGCTTCTGGTACCCAGTGTACTCAACCTGCAGCTCTAACAGCTTTGGAATCTTATGTGTGTACTGTTGCTAATAAAACACTTACCAATATATTCTATTTGAAAGCCCTATCAGTGTACTTTGCCTTACAGACTGTACCTGTTAAAGTCAATTCTGTGTGCTTAAGTCATACTTGTATATTCCAGTGCTACCTGTGTATTCCAGTCATACTTGTATATTCCAGTGCTACCTGTGTATTCCAGTCATACCTGTGTATTCCAGTTATACCAGTGCTTTTCAGTTATACCCATGTATTCCAGTGCATTCCTGTCATACCTGCCTATTCCGATTATACCTGTGTATTTCAGTCATACTTGTATATTCCAATCATACCTGTGTATTTCAGTCATACCTGTGTATTCCAGTCATACTTGTATATTCCAGTGCTACCTGTGTATTCCAGTCATACCTGTGCATTCCAGTTATACCAGTGCAGTTCAGTTATACCTGTGTATTCCAGTGCATTCCTGTCACTTCAGTGCATTCCAGTCATACCAGTGCATTCCTGTCATACCTGCATATTCCAATTATACCTGTGTATTTCAGTCATACTTGTATATTCCAATCATACCTGTGTATTCCAGTCATACTTGTATATTCCAGTGCTACCTGTGTATTCCAGTCATACCTGTGCATTCCAGTTATACCAGTGCAGTTCAGTTATACCTGTGTATTCCAGTGCATTCCTGTCACTTCAGTGCATTCCTGTCATACCTGCATATTCCAATTATACCTGTGTATTTCAGTCATACTTGTATATTCCAATCATACCGGTGTATTCCAGTCATACTTGTATATTCCAGTCATACTTGTGTATTCCAGTCATATCTGTGTATTTCAGTCATACCTGTGTATTTCAGTCATACCTGTATATTTGTCACAAAACGCAGAACTTACCGCTTCAAGAGCCGCCTGTCAGGGGTTCTCTCCAGGTGTGCCCGCTCTTTGTCTCCAGAGAGGTGCCACTCTCAGTAGTGGCAGCTCCATCCATGATGTCCACCGTATGCTTCCCTGTGTATTGCTGGCACCAAACGCTGCTGTCCTCCAGTGCATGGATGCTGCCATCTTGGATCTGTGCACTTGATCTACAGCAGCCAACCAGGAAAAAGCTGATCTGTAGCAGCAAGCCAAGAGAAGCACATGATCTGTCTGTCCAATCTTGGTCAGGGACACTCTATTTAAACCCAGAGCACTGAGTACCAGAACAACTTGTTCATTCATGGTGCCTGGCTTTTGTCTTGCATTTTGTGAGAACTCTGATTTCAGCCTGCTGCTCAGCTGCAGAAATCAGCCTGATTAACCTTGCCAGCAGAGAACAGACTGCAGTATATTGTTTCTGTCTCAAGACCTCTGCTATTACAGACTGTTATCCTGTTCAACAGACTGCAGAGTATTTCTCCAGCTTCAAGATCTCTGCTATCTGTAAACTGTCTATCCTGTTTAACAGCCTGCAGAGTATTTGCTCCAGCTTCCAGACCTCTGCTGTTGCAACAGACTGCAGAGTATTGCTTCAGCTTCAAGACCTCTGCTGTTGTAGACTGTCTATCCTGTTCAACAGACTGCAGAGTATTGCTCCAGCCTCAAGACCTCAGCTGTCTGCAGACTGTCAATCCTGTTCAAGTTCATGTCACCTGGTCCAGCCCAGGTCAAGTCTAATCCTGTTCCAGTTCAAGCCACCTGGTCCAGCCCAGGTCAAGTTTAACCCTGATCAAGTTCAAGTCACCTGTTCCACTCCAAGTCAAGTCTTGCTCCAGATCCACTCCTGGCCTAGTTAGGTCCAGTCAAGTCTTGCTCCAGTTCCACTCTTGGCCCAGTCCAGGTTTAGTCAAGTCTTGTATGTCAATCATATTTGTATATTCCAGTCATACCTGTGTGTGCCAGTCATACCAGTGTATTCCAGTCATACTTGTATATTCCAATCATACCTGTATGTGCCAGGCATGCCTGTGTGTGCCAGTCATACCTGTGTACTGAATTAATCCTTTATTTATTGATTATACATTGTGCCTTTGCACCAAGTCTGTGTCACCAGATACCATAAACGTTAAAAAGTACAAAAGTGGTAAATGTTACTAAAGCAGCACTTGTATATTCTATTTATTCTCAATAAAACATGTAAAACCTTGTATTATAAAGTTCAAATTCCAGGTCAGCTTACCAATTAAAACACAATTTGTGACACACTGGTGGTTCCTCATAGTACCATTAACCTCAGTAGAAAGCCATGGAGATTGTTTCATTAAATCCTTTGTTTGATTGACCGCTTTCTTTTTTTGCCTCTCCATTCCTTCCCACTGAGGTAAATGGCACTATGAGGAGCTACCATCTGAAGAAGAAGTGTGTCACTAAGGAGGAACTCGATATATAAAACACCTATGAACTATTGTACAAGGGGCTACTTATATTTATATGTCTTCTACTAATTTTACTCCTACAAAGTATTAATTGGTAAGTTGAACTGGAATTTTAACTTTACAATACAAGGTTTTATATGCTTTATTGAGAACTATTAGCATATACCAGCACTTCTTATAGCTTATTAATAAAAAATAAATAAAAATATTATTATAATATAATATTATTTTTAATATGGTATAAGAAACATGAAGGGGATGAGAATGGTACCTATCTGTGCTGCCTGCCTTGAAATGAGGGGGGAGGGGAAATTGGTAGCTAGTGCAAGTGTGTGTAGAGGCTGCTGTAGGTTGGATAGGTGGAGCTCCCCCAAAATCGAGCTCCTGTGCACCCAAAGGTTCCAAAAGTATACAAGAAGACGATTTCCAACCTGCGCCACCATACAGCACCACAATAATTCAAAAACGATCTATTTCATTTTGTAATCAACAATGAAAAAGTGTAACCATGAGTTACAAAAGTATCCAAGTTTCAGAACAATCAGACAAAACTATTTGGTTGTGGTGAGGAGTGGCCCTCAACCCACCACGACACAAACTCACAACGCAGTGTGGAAATAACACAGTGATGTTGAATCAGCAATGTCCAAACAAACAACGTTGATAATATTCTCAATCTACCCCTGTGCTACCTGTTCGCAGGAAATATGCGCAATGATCCTTTGAAATATAATAGGAAAGTAAGGTTGTTCCTGTAGAGATATTGTGCAGGCAGAAATTATTAGCCAGACAGTTAAATGGATAATGCGGTGATATAGCAGTCAGAATGGGGATCGTTAGTGTATCCTCGATACCTAAACTACAAAACTTCTTTTCCATATATTTATCATGTGTTCTGCATTAGACATTATAGTTCAGTGATAGGTAAAAAAAACCTGGATGATTACCTCAGCTTCTCTGTCTGTGCCGTAGTCAGTGGGTGCTTAGCTCCATTATTCTGGCATCCAGCGTCCAGCTGTACCCTTCTGTGTATGCGGGAATCTTCGCGGCTACGTGCACACCGTTGCAGAAGTTAGTGCAAGGATGCGGCTTTTTGTCTGGACCTTTATTGGTTCTTGCCGAATATCTTTTGATCTCCAATTCCAGGCTCTACCTACGCGTTTCACTGTCAAAGGCTTCGTCGGGGTATGTATTGCGCCCGGGATATTGGTTTTAGGGTCCTTCCTGTCTGGATTAACAAGCAGCGCGCTCAGTTGTAAAAGGGCATCGTGGAACAGTTGGTGGTTGTCATGGTGCTGTATAAACAAGAAATTTCTTGCTATTTTAAACGGGAGGCTGTTCAGATAGAATCACTTGTTATCTCAAAAATTTGTAGTTTGTAATTTGGGGAGACCCAGGTTTGTATTTTAATGGATCAGAAAGGTGTCCTGTTAGCAAAGCTGTACATATGAGCATAAGTAATAAAAGAAATATGGACAAAAAATGGCATGTTATAAAAGTAACAGGTACATTAGCGGGATAAGTCAGAATATCTCCTTGGCAAAAAATATATAAATATATACATATGAAACCTAAAAGAAATACGGGAAAACCAACAGTATGTTGTAGAATGTAAATGGATGGTGGTATATCAGCGGGGCATCAGAATACTTCCTTGGATGTTGGCTAGCTCAGCCATCTGTTTATTTATAGCATCCGAGGTCTTAGGTTTTGCATATCGGACAACAATTGATAGTAAATGATTATAGAAACAAATGCAGATAAAATAATAAATCCAAAGGTTTGTAGGGAGGAAATTCCTGGGGCTAACTACCCGTAGAGCACAAACTATCTGGTAACCCCCTCATGGGGGGGAATATGGCAGTTCTGGACCTAGAGCGGCCTCTGTATCAATAGGGAACAAACGGTTTAGAGGTTCCCTTGTACAAAGGTTCCATTTCTTACGTAAATAAGAATGCACCTAGGTCCAAATCAATGTTTAACCCCTTGGGGGCCAGAGTCTGGAGGTCAAAAATTCACTTTGTCTCCTCTTTTGAGATGGTGGCAATATAATCTCCTCCTCTCCAATGTTTATGGACCTTCTTGATGCCCAAAAAGGTCATAAGTGTTGGATTGCAGTTATGATGCATTTTAGCAGTGGGCCAGTATGCTATGGGTAAGAAGACCCTTAGGCACATTCTTTATGTGTTCAGCTATTCTGTCTTTAAGGGGTCTGTAAGGCCTGTCTTATAAAGCCTATATATTGAAGCCCACAAGGGCATTCAATAAGGTAGATGATACCTTTTGTGGCGCATCCCAATCTGTTTCTAATTTTGAATTCTTCCCCTGTGGTGTTAGATTTGAAATTAGTGACTGGTTTTGTGCCTGTCTTCTTGATGGTTTTGCAGCCCTTACAGTTGTTACAATAAAAAAGCCCAGTTGGGCTTCCTTTAGCCAAGTTTGGTTTTTATCTTCTTTCACAACCAGTGCACTTGGAGCTAAAATATTTTTCAGATTGGTAGTTTTTCTGTATGTGATGAGAGGCCTGCTTGGAAGGAAATTACTGAGTAAAGGGTCTTTTAATAAAAAAAGGCCAATGTTTTTTTCTCTAGGTCCTTGAAGTTGCTGTTGAAGTTGGTAATGAACCGCACTTTATCTTTTTGTCCCCTTTTTTCCGGATTGTCTTTGGTGTCTGTCGTCTTTCTCCTGTAGTAAAGTTTTTCTTGATTTGTTTCTGTTGATTTGAAGTGTTCTTTCTACAAGATGTTGATCATAGTTTTTCTCCAGAAAGCGTTGTTTTAGTTGTTGGGCTTGGATATCAAATCTTCTTCATTGGTGCAGTTTCTTCTGAGTCGTTGGAACTGCCCATTGGGGATGTTGATCAGCCAATTCCTGTGGTGGCTGCTGTTTGAAGGGATGTAGGTGTTAGCATCTACCTTCTTAATGTGGGTCCTCGTGATGAGTTTGCTGTCTTTTGCCATGATTTCCAAGTCAAGAAAGACTATTTTTTCTTTGCTGGTTTCAGCTGAGAAAATCAGGTTTAGTGTATTCTTATTGATATAGGTCACAAACTCTTCTAATGTGGAGTTGTTCCCAGTTCAAATGCACATCACTTTATCAATGAATCACTTCCATAATGCAATATGGCCTTTGTATGGATTGTCTTCAGATCATATGAACTCATTCTCCCACTGTGCTACAAACAGGTTCGCATAGCTTGGTGCGAATTTCGTACCCATAGCTGTCCCGCGAACCTGTTTGTAGCACTGGTCTCCGAAAGAAAAATAATTGTGGGAGAGAATGAAGTGGATGGCTTCGATGAGAAAGTCCTGTTGTGTTTCTGGGAGGTCTGAATTGAGGGCTAGTTCTTTTTTGATCAGGTCACAACCTTTTTCATGTCCGATTACTGAGTAGAGCGATGTTATATCGCTAGTCATCAATATTATTATAGCCATATAGTCATATATATTATTTTGCTATTCTCCCCAGCCTCAAGCGCCCCCTTTGTGTGTCTTTGACCCCCACTTTCTATAAACTAGCACTGTTTTATTGGATGTTTGGATAAAACACAATCCAGCCACACAAAAAGGACAGGAATATTGTAAGGGGGCTGATTCAGAGTTGCACTTCCACCTTTTTTTATGTGCAAGTGTAGACCTGAGACATACCATGTTGAAGTGCAAGGAAAGGCAGATTTCAATTGTAAAACCAGAATTAAAATTAGGAGGTAAAGTTTCTTAGCTCAACTCTTTTTTATAGAATAAACATAAAGCTATGCAGTATTTTAGTTCCATGTATAAAAGTAATGTATTTTCACTGCATGCAAAATGTTTTAACTTATTTAACACCCCTTACTTTAAAAAATGGTTTAGACAAGCTGTACACTTGCACCTAAAAAAAAGGTGTAAGTGCATCTCTGAATCAGCCCCAAGGTCTGGATCCAGTCCAGCATAATTAATGATTTATAATGAGAATTTTCAATCCTTACTTGTGCAGTTAATTTTCCCTTAATGATAATTAATGACCAATGAGACATTGGAATTCTCTGAAATAAATACCTG
This sequence comes from Limnodynastes dumerilii, assembly GCA_011038615.1. Classification (NCBI taxonomy): domain Eukaryota; kingdom Metazoa; phylum Chordata; class Amphibia; order Anura; family Limnodynastidae; genus Limnodynastes; species Limnodynastes dumerilii. The sequence continues at coordinate 109,782 of WWET01003591.1, forward strand.
GCTGAGATGTTCTTACCTATGCTTCTGGCAGGAATACTTCACAGCAGAGTAACAGAAATAAATATAGAAGCTTAATTGTAATTGAGAATTATTCTGTTTTAGACTAATATTTGACTAATATTAACTTACATATTAAATAACATCTCACCTTATTTGTATCATACCTGTATGGTTTAATGCTGACCAGTGGTGCATGTTGTAGATAACAAAGATTTAAATAACTAAATTAAATGCAACAGATAGTTGGGTGCATTTGTCAAAGCTAATTATGATATCATCTGAGTGGAAACCCCCACTTCATAAAGCTGTAAATCTTTTAATTAAATAGTATAATGATAAAAAGGCAAAACAATTTCACTTGACATTTAGTGTATGTAATAACTCAGTAACAAGTGCTTTCTAGATGAACTGAGCAGTTCAACATGACTAACACACCACACAAAATCAATAAGAAGATCAATATGCCACTTCCAGGAGATGCAATACCGTTATCCAAGAAAGGTTATAAGGCTAAAGCACCAAATAATGTGTTATTTGCATAATTTTCTAAAACAGAGCACTTCCATAAGTCATTTTATTTGATCTTTAAATTACATGTAATAAAAAAAGATGCAATTACAGCAGAAAAATTCCTTAATGCCATTGGAAGTGTCCAGTTGATAAATATTAAGTGTTACATTTACATAAAGCCACCAATTTGTACCTTATTAAATGCAGACACTAGGGATAAGCATTTATTGCTAAATGTGAGCTTCATATGAGCTGCTTCAGACAAATCTCTACTGATCTTACTGCTTAGTAATTGTGGAGAAGCCACTTCCCCTGATAATAGTGCAGACTCTAGAGCCTAGTGGTTGTGGGTACTTCATTGCGAGTCACCCCATATTAAAATGGTGGGGGGTGGTTACCAGCGGTGTTTGTCTCCGCACAGAACGCGGGTATCGCAAAATAGGGACAGCCGAAAGTTCCTTTTTAGCTGTCTCTATTTCAAATAGCCATTAATTTTAGAATTTTTTTTTTCAGAATAGGTGAGTATACTGATCGGCATAATAACCCATTCAATTTCAGAAATGCTGCTGCCGCAGGGCCCGAAGCCCGGAAACGTGAGTAACCTGCAGGGAATGGTGGATTAGGGTCAGGCTGTGGGGAAGGAAAGGTTAGGGTCAGGCTGCGGGGAAGGGAGGGTTAGGATTAGACTACAGGGAATGCTGGGTTAAGGTCAGGGTAATAGAAGGGGAGGGTTAGGGTCAGAATTAGGGGAAGGGTCGGGGTTAGATTTAACACTCATCTTTCGGAGCACTGTGTTCGGTGCTCTGGGGATCAATTTCTATGCCCCATCGAGGCATAAGTAATCGATATCCCTACCAGTTCGAAACTGGTAGGGATATTCTTACCAGGGACCCACAACCGTTTACCAGACATACCAAGTGGACATAAGTAGGGGGTTCACCATGTGTTCGGATGTGATGTCTGTAGAATGCACATTTTAATGTATTATTATCTCTAGAATGCCCTATGTATTGTATGATGTTCAATAAGCTATACTCTGTATTTATGGTTTTCAGTAGGATGAACTGTATTGTATGGTGTTTAATATATGTTATATAGATGTTCATAAAGACTATCCTCTACTCTCCAAACTTTCAAACTCTCCCTTAAAACTCACCTCTTCAGACAAGCTTACCAAATTCCTCAACCTATTTCTTAACATTTGTCTACACTATTTACAATGACTTTGCTATGCAATTTTCATTTCTAATGATTAACACTAACTTGAACACTTTTTCTTTCTTTAACAAAATGACCCTCAGATTTGCTACTAACATTGCTGTGTGACTGGATCATACAGCACTGAGCAATTTTACCATATAACCTTGCTTGTCCATTGTGTGTTATATAGCACTTACCCAATGCCTTATTGACTGTCTGTTACCACCCAGTCATGTTACAAGGATAGAAAAAAGTTTGTACACTTCTAGTGTTCGTGATTAATGGGAGGGGCCTAGAAAGTTTAAAATATTCTGACCAGTAATATTAGTTACCCTTGGACCTCCCCTTTCAGCCTAAAATTCTATTAATAATCTCAATTCTAATTGACAGCCCTTTTTTAATAAACTGTGTTCCCTTTTTGAAATGCAATAAAAGTCTCAGTTTACCTGATCCAGACTTCCATCCATGTTGCGTTTGCACGGAGGTCTGTAAGTCTGCTTGGAAGAGGGGAGAGAATTCTCAGATAAGTGTTCAGTACCCTACCTTGAGTTCTCTGCATGGATTGTGTCCGTCTGAAGTGCCTACTGCCGCTCCTTCACCATCATCGGCATGTCTATCCTCGCCTCCCCTTGCCCATTCTCATGCAGATTTTGAGGAACGCCATGTCAGATGGATCTCCTATGGAGATACATTCCATAACATCTGCCCGGGAGTGGCAGATGTTATGGAATGTCGAGTGTTAGACAGACATGTGGATTAGGCCCAGTGTCTATATTGTGTCAAGGTTATTGCCAGTTAGAGGGTATTAATAGGGGACCAATACTGCCTGATAGTCATTAACCGGAGAAAAGCCAAAGAAGCAGTACCCTCTCCAGGGATCCAGGATAAAGAAGAAGACGGACCGGAACAATCTCTGAAATCAAGAATGAAGACTGCAGAACTGTGAATATAACTTTTTTTTATTATTATTTAAAGAATTCTCACCACCAATGTACATTTTAGATTTTAAGAATATTGGGCTACATTAAACTTCTACATAGTATCAGGGTACATTATTTTTATGTATTTATATCTGGCCACACTATGGCCCATATTCAGACCTCCGTCTTCTGTGCCCGTCCGTAACTAACCAATTGACGTTACTGGGCATGCATAGTAATTATTGTACACTATGTTGCGTTTTGCTGCGTAGATTGCGTACACGCAATCTTAAAGACCGTGTGTATGCAATCTAAGTAGCGAAACGCTACGTAAATAGCGTACAATAATTACTACGCATGCTCAGTAACGTCAATCGGTTAGTTATGGACGGACGGGCACAGAGGACAAAGGTCTGATTACGGGCCTATATCTATGGAAATCTATCGAGGGACATTATACCTATTTATTTCTATCAAGGCACACCATATCTATTTATTTCTATTGGGGCACACTATATCTAATTATTTATATCAGTGCACAATATTACTGTTTATATATATATCGGGGCACAATATGACTATTTTATCAGGGCAGAATATATGTATATATTTGTTTATATTGGGGCACAATGTGCCTGATCCAGACCTACGCTCATGAAAAGCCCTTGTGTGTAGTGTATTTACGCCAGCGTACCTACGAAGGCGTACCTACGAAGCACTACCCTAGGCACTCCCCTCGCTCT